>BRZM01003525.1:0-74345 GCA_033238685.1 Lates japonicus
GCAGAGACACACCTGCTGATTCTAGTTATTAGAACAGGTGTGTCGCTCATTTCTGTGTTATTAGGTCAGAATTCAACTGCTAAGTGCCCAATTATCAAATAGAAAAACCAGCTGGTTTATTTCACCCTGCAGGTGTTTGATCTGTTAAACTCAGTTACTCCATTAACTGGATTAAAACGTTTGATGATTCATTGTCAGTGTTTCCACACTGAGCTGTTTCTGCAGCCGTGTGGGTAAAAACAGATCTTAGTTAGATGATGCTTCTTATCATTTGGAACACTTTCTGTCATTAGTCATTAGTTATTTCAGTTCAGCTTCTTATCAACACAATCAGCAGCAGAGACAGTTAATGCTACTTTAAAACTCTTCGTCCATGTTGGACTCTCTTCAGCTCGGTCACACCTGAAACTGCACCTGAACCCACACAAAACATTTGCATGCCTGTAAACCAGACCAGCTGTAATATTGGCAACAGTAGCTTCAGTTTTTTCCTTTTTCTTTTCTAAGGCATAATTCATTTCTAGGTTGAAACTTTGTCTCCTTAAATTTTTCCTTTGGTAATGTTGTCTTAAATTCTATTCATCCTGGTGGTGCATTCAAAGACACTGACAGTTATGAACCAGTGGATAAGTCTGGTTTTATTCTCCCATGTTCAGATTCAGTGTGGTCTGTCAGCCTCAAACCCTCTGCTTATTTCAAACATCTTCCAAATATCTGGTTTAGTCTTTTTAAACAGTTTGTTTCTGTTTCTTCAAACAGACACTCACTGTTGTTTTGACCAAAACAAACAGGACCAAGTAAAGATACATTTGTTGGGGACTACTTTCAGAGGCGGATTAAGATGGAAGGAGATGAAGCTGATCAGCAGTGATGTGTGTGTCGTTATCTTCACAGTAAAGTGTGTTGCGTGTGAGGGACTCACCCCTGGAACTGGACCGAGTAGAGGATGGTAGTGTTGCATGAAGCCTGCAGGGGCCAGGTCAGTGTGTCTCATCATCTACCAGACTCCCTTGGAGACTCTGCTGGAGCCAGCAGCATCCAAACACCTGCCGACACAATGAGTCCCTCTAGATACCTGAACAGAGACGAGACAGAGACACAGAGACAGAGACAGAACCTGAACCCACAGACAGAGAGACACAGAGACAGACAGACAGGAGAGACAGAGACAGAGGCGGACAGACACAGAGAGACAGAGACAGAGACAGAGACACAGAGGGGCAAGTAGAGAGAGACACAGAGACAGACACAGAGAGACACAGAGAGAGACACAGAGACAGAGAGACAGACAGACACACAGAGGAGACAGAGACACACAGAGAGAGACACAGAGACAGACGAATGAGCCAAGACACAAGCACAGACAGACAGACAGACACAGAGAGAGACAGAGACAGAGACACAGACACAGAAGAGAGACTGAGAGACACAGAGACAGACAGACAGACACAGAGAGAGACAGAGACGACAGAGAGACAGACAGACAGGCAGAAACAGAGACAGAGAGACAGAGACAAAACTTCAGTTTAGCATCAGTTAGCTTATAGCTAACCCAACCAGCTAACCTTACAGGACGATGATGCAGATTCAGTTTTAGTTTTATTCATTTTCACTTTGTTGATCTGAATCAGTAACATGAGTAAAACTAACACATCATATCCTGAACCTTTACTGACTAAATCAGTTGGTCAGATGAGCTTGTTCCACATGAATGATAACAGTTTGAGTTTAAACTGTTAAAAATGTGTCAGACCTAAAAAGCTTACAGTACATGTACAAAACGTTCCTCTTCGTGTTTTTACACACACTCCAGCTCTGTCTGACTCCACTGTATCTGTCTCCACTGGGAGTGACAGTGAACTCACCGTTGTTTAAGTCCAGCAGGACGATTATCATCATCGACAGCAGACTCACGACCCATCTCCGTCTCATGACCACAGCATTCAGTCCCAGAACAAAAGGAGAAACTGGTCTGCTCACGTCAGGTCCACCATGTCTCAGCATGGAAACGGATCCAGAACATGAGATAGAATCCAGAGTATTTATCCCTCAGCAAAGAAAACCTGGTTACTTCTTTTGGTTTTCATGCAGCGTACATGTTCAGATCATCCCTCAGTTCATCCAAGAGCTGAATAAAAACCTTAACTCACTAATATCCAAGTTAATCTCTCAGGATCAGGATCCACTCCGTCCACAGTCTGAGGTTTCTGTCAGAGTCCGTGTGTCCGTCTGAGCTGTCGCTAAAAATCTGAAGTGCAGGAGCCATGTGAGCGTCTCTGCCACCTGTCCTGGGTCTGCAGAGAAAAGCTGGTGTGTCTGGATGCTGAGGCCAGATCCTGGGCTGCAGAACCCGTCTGACTTGTTGTCAGCTCCCTCGTGGGGCGTCAGCGTTCAGCTCTGACTTACAGGTAAACCTCATAGCACACCTGAGCAGGCTTTAGGACGGAGGTATGGGGCCTATAGAGCTGCAGGTATTTGGAGCTCTGCTGAGACTCTGTGTGTTTAAAACAATCTGTGAACCTGGTCTCTTCTGAAGAGTAAATCCTCAGTTTGTTATCAAGAAGTCTATTCTCAGTGATGCTGAGCTCAATGAACAGGGACACAAACATGACGGGCTTTTTTCAAATATTGTTTGAATTTCTCTTGAGTTTTGATTGATGTTTCAGCTGGATCAAACCCTGCTGTGTGTTCAGTGGTTAATTCATGTTGTTTCTCATGCTGATGGAGAGCTCTGTCTGTTAAAGCAGACGTGATGTCTGGCAGCCTGCTGTCATCAGTCAGTTCAACTCAGATTTATCAAGAACCCAGAGTGAAAACAGACTTTATGAAATAGCACACTATGAATTAATAAAGGTATTTGTAAACTCGGGATGACATCTGTCAGTGTCCCAGTTCAACAGGTAGAACAGGTTTGTATTTTACAGTAGGGAACAGTCTGTTTACACACACACCTGGTTTTCATCACAGAAAGAAAAACAATGAGGATGCCTGAGGACTGTGTTACAGAACTGGATAAATAATCAAACAGAAGTAAATAGATGTCAGATTAACAATGTAAAAACAATGGCAGACAAATAAATCCAAAAACAAATGATTAAATGAGTCCTGTCATGACATTTGTTTCCACATTCTAATAAGAATATTAGAATATTTCAAATCTTGTCCTCCTGTGTGAGAGTGGAGGTTCTGTATGAAACTGCACGTCAGGGTTTTCTCATGAGCAACAGTTTCAAGACAATATAACCACATAAAATAACCAGAGAGGTTTCATTATGAATAAAGACATTTTTTTCATGTTACACGTTGTTTAGAGACAGTAGATGAGCTGCTTTTCCTCCTCATGTTATTTGGATCTGTAGAGATGTTCTATTCATTTAATTTCTTCCTGAGAGTGAATATTCTGGTTCAGTCTGATCGTGTGTGTGTGTGTGTGTGTGTGTGTGTGTGTGTGTGTGTGTGTCAGACTTTGGACTCCTCTGATGATCGAACATTAACTGTCACCGACCATAAAGCGATAAACAGACCGTCTGTTTCCATCTTGGTTTCGGCCTGAAACCATCAACCTGCCTCAGTCCCAGTCTGTGTTTTTCTCCCTCTGCTCATTTATTCATTTAGATTTCACACATATTAACGAAGAGTTTTGGTGTTAAACTTATCTGACTCCTCAGTAAACAGTAGGGTGGAACCTGGAGGTCTTTATTTGGACATAAACATGTTTATTGTCCTGTTACTTCTTCACAGTCTGACTTCTCCTGTTCCCAGTCATCACAGTCATGTGGTCCAGGAAGGTGAACTTCACTTTGTGGTTCAGTGTGACCAAACAGTTTCACTTCCCTTCATCACAGATTGTTCAATGTGCAGCATCAGAATAATGGAGAGGGTGAATGACGCTGAGCAGTGTCACTGCAGTAAAATCTTTATCTCAGTTTCATGGTAATAACTGCTGCTGGTTCCCTCGATTTCAGTTTCTATTTTAGCTCTGTTCAAATTCATTTGGATTTTCTTTTGAGCAGAATTTATATATTTGTACAGAATTCATTTCTCTCTGTTTAGAAATATGTAATGTGATAATCCAATCAGGAAAACTTCTCTGTCACTGTGGCCTAATGTGCACTGAGGATGGACAGCGATCAGTTAAACAGCCTCAGGGTTGTTGCAGAGACTCGGGGCTGAAAAAAGGGAAAACTGTTTTTTAACATTTGACAGAGCTGAACATCTTTCAAAAACACATTCAACTCTAGCCTGATGTAGAAATGTTGTGTCATGAACTTGTGTCCTATTTATACACCATCCTATAATTTCACAAACACACAGTAAATCTGGGGATCTGTGTTTTATTATTGATCGTTCTCTTACCTAGTTTTCATTTCCAACACAGTTTTCATCGGCACATTTACTCACTCGCAAAAACGTCAACGCTGATGGGAAGTAGCTGTACAGAATCACCTTAGCAACAACCTGCTGTATCCTAGCAACCACCTTAATACCCTACTACCCACTACCCAACTACCTAAGTAACCTTTACTGCAGCAAGCACTCTGCAACGTCCTAACGAACACGTATCTACAATTATCAACAGTGAGCGATCCAAACATCCTGCAGAGAGCTCAGTAAGACCCCGAATACACCACCAACAACGAAGAAATGTCCCACAGCAACCACACTGCACACTCGGCCTCTCTCTGACAGCCTGACAATGATGTCAAAAGCAGCCTAGAATCACTTTAATAGTACCCAAACTCGGAGGATAGATAGAAGCCTGGGGTGGAATGTCAGCTACAATCACTAGAAATACTCCTGGGCGGGTGTTCATGGGATGGTTGCAGGTGCTTGCGTGGTGCTTGGTGGTTGGGTGGTGGGTGTGGGGGTAAGGTGGTTGTAACAGGTTGTTAACTGAGTGATTCTGTGCAGCCACTTTCCCATCCGGCGATCCCGACACGCGGTGGGGAAATAAATATTATGGGCTGTCTGGTGAAAATGGCTTGATGAGCGATCGTGGCTGAATCCCAGACACTGTGTTTGTGGTGAGATGGTGTGAAATAGGACACTGAGATTCATGACACAGCTGTTGTCAGGCAAGTTAATGCGAAGATGTTCAGCTCTGTCAAATGTTGAAACAGTTTTTCCCTCGGCAATCTGCACGACGCCTGAGAATGTTTAACGATCGGCTGTTCGGTGCGACCAAACCGCGATGTTGAGAGAGACACCATGATTAGTTATCGTTACTGTGTTCTGAAACGAGAGGAAGAATTCTGCAGGCTCAGATTCTTGGCGAGAATCAAACAATTTGAACAGGCTAAAATAGAGGCTGAAATCGGGGAACCGGCGGCGGACCGATACCGTGAGAACTGAGGATAGTTTGCTGCATTGAGCACTGCTCGGTCACCCTCTCCGACCGATGCTGCGATGAGCTGTCTGTGATGAGGGAGTGAAACTGTTTGATCTGCTGGGCTCACAAGTGATTCACCAGCTACGCTGTTTCAGCGATGACTGGGCAAATCGGGCTAATGATAACGGGACAATGGCTGTTTATGTCGAATATCCGGGCCCGCTACGTTTGCTGAGGAGTCGTGGACAGCGCAAAACTCTTCGTTATGTGAAATGAAATGATCGATAACGAAGGAAAAAGCTGAACTGAAGACTGGGCGCAGTTGATGTTTCAGGCTGGCTGATGAAACGAACGATCTGTTTATCGGTGTGTTTGATATCGCGAGTCAAAATCGACACACACACACACACACACACACGCACGATCGGACGAACCAAAATACTCCGGAAGAGATGAATGAATGGAATCTGCGAGATCAGGCGGCGGGAGGCGGCTCGTCACCGTGTGACGTGTGACGTGAAAATGTTGTTCATGGTGAAGGCCTCTGTTGTTTGTGGTTATGTCTTGAAACGTTGCTCGTGACGATACTGTCTGGGGCCTCCGCTCTCACGCAGACGGGCTGAGGTGTTCTGTTCTTATTGAAATATTGAGCAAATCGTGACGATGGTTTCATTGTTTTAGTTTGTCTGCCATTGTTTACGTGTTAATCTGACGTCTGTTACTGTTTGATTGACTGCCGGTACACACACCAACATACCCTGGCTGGCCTGCAAATTGTAAAGAGGAGACAGTGGGGTACTGTGGAGAGCTGCTTTAGCTCATTTATTCTCTGCTAAAATGGAGCTCTCAGATGGAAACGCAGACATGTACAAAGAGGGGGATGTCGAGAAAGAGAGGGAGAACATGAAAAACACACACACACACACACACAAAGCAATACCACAGAGCACTACAGCACAACGCATCACAACCGATCCACAACTACGTCTGGTGTTCAAACTGTTATTGTTTGAACTAAACAAACCACTTATAAACACAAGGCCTCTGCCTTACGAGGCTCATATTTAGGCCCTTCTGTAAACAGCAAAGCACAGAATGAATCAATTAAAAGGGCATTACGCTGGTTCCTGTTTATTTAAAACATGTTTACACTATATGGGCCCTCCCGCCTGTCTGCATGATTGCCTGGAACTTCATATTCCTCCTCCTCCTCCTCCTCCTCCTCCTGCCACCCCTCAATAGGCCCGGTCACGGCCAAGGTATATCAAACACACACATACACACACACAAACACACACACACACACAGGGCATAGATTACAAACACATTTGTTATGTTGAAGAGCGTTTTCAGTAAATATTGATCTCGCTCTTCCTCTGTTTCTGTGAGAGATGATTAGACGAACTCAGTCGGAGCAACAATCTGCTGCAGTGTGCAATCACACTGCAGGAACACATTTAATACATGCAGCACAAACTCAACTCTCAAAGGGGCTTTCTATTTTAGAGAACAGGCTCAGAATGGCGAGAGAACCAAATGATTGTACAACCAAGTGAGTGAATAAATAAATGAACACATTCATCAGGGATGGAAAGATTTTGGAAACATTGTCACAACAATTTTTTTAAAAGGCCACAAATTGTGAGTAAGTTGGGATAAAGTGAGTGATGGTCAGAACCATGACATAAAGTGAAAGGTCTTTGCAACCACAAATATCATTGACTGAGTGGTTTTGCTATTTACTGTGATAGAATCCTTATTTTATTGTTGTAGAATATGGTTAGAAACATTAATGTTATTACATACAACGTGCCTACGCTTGTTAATTTGGAACAAAGGTACGATGGTATCTATGGTCTCACTTGAAAGAGTTATGAATATGAGAGGGTTCATTATAAAAACATAACTTCCACCACTGTGTGTTTGGTATGGAGCTGAAGCCAGGCTAGCTTAGCTTAGCCTACAGACTGCAAACAGGGGGAAACAGCTAGCCTGGCTCTGTCTAGAAGCTGAAAAGAATCCTGCCAACCAGCGCCTCCAAAGCTCACTAATTAACAGATTACGTCTTGTTTCAGCTTGTATCAGCTGCGCCCACTGAGAATTAGATCCAGCACACGTGAGCAGTTTTGATCTTCTCGCCGAAAGAAAGTGAAAATGTCAGACGATTCTTTAATGAGGGACTTGCCATATTTAGCATCAGGTACATGAAGTGGATGTTCGTACATTTGCATATCATGAAACAGGCAAAGCTTAATTATCGAAATTTCATCAATTTTACAGATTCTGAATTTTTCAGGGGCTGGACATACTGTAGGCACAGTTTTGGAGTTTTATTGCGCCCTACAGCTACTGGATTTAGATAAGTTCTTTAAGTGGGCTATTAGAATTCACAATCAGTAACTCTCCCATGCCAGCAATAACTTTGCTGGCATGGGAGCATAAATATTACCATAAGGTGGCAAAGTAATGGTGATTTATGTGATAGGCCACATCTGAGCTCACATTTATGTGTGTGCAAAAACCTGTCTTTCAGTCCATATGATGACAACATATCCTAACTATGGGATGGATGTGGTTTCTTACATTTAAGCATGTGCTTTCATACAATTAGGATTACTTGTAATGAAACCTGCTACATATGAAAACAACATCCTTCCTCTCCTGATTTCATTTTCAGGTATAAAAGCTACTATTTTCTGAGGGAAAGTTGGGAGACAAAAATCATCTTAAGTGCTGTGAAACTAGGAAATGGGTCACATGATGTTTTTGAAAGTTACTTAAGATTCCAGTAATTGTTTGCGTTTCAAACTGGGGACCAGCTACTGGATTATTGTGGGTTTAATTTTCAAACCCAAGAAGAACACCTCTAAATCTCAGCTCATGAGCAGTGTTGCTTCTCAAAAAAAAAACACACATATACTTTTTTTTTTTAAATATCACTGTATTGCGGCTGTGAGAGAGTTACTCTGTTGAAACAAAGTATTAATGTGGATGTGAAGAGAAACTATCCCCATTCCCCAGATTTGTGTGGTATGTCATCCTGAAGTCTGCTTTCTCACTGGCTTTACAACTAATTCCCCCATTCTTCTCTGTTGCGCTTAGTGCAAAAGTACAAACACATACACCACCCCCTGCTTCACACAGACATGCATGCCAGTGCATGTTTTTGCACACACACACACACACACACACACACACAGACACACACACACGCACACTTTTCTTTACTAATCAGCCCTATTGAATTCTAGCAACAATGGGCGCTCATCCTCGGGCCACCCAAGCAGTGCACACACACATATACACACACACACACACATGCGTGCATACACACTAACACCAGCATCACCAGATCACGAGTTCAGTCTTTTGTTCCTTCTTTGTGTTTTCTTTTCCTCCATTGATCTCACCTTCACACACAGGTCAGGAGTTGGCACTGGGAGATCGTGTTATCTGGACTATCAGCTGCTATCTGGGCCCACACACTGCACTCACACACACACACACACACACACACAGAGAGAGAGAAGGAATGGAGCTCTTTTAATCACTGTTACAGCCACTGCTCTCACATTACTGTGTAGAGGCACATATGTAGGAGAATTAAAGTTGTATGTTAATGCTATACGATACTATGATCTTGGTCCTACATCCCTTCCCAAATGAATGTTCACTAAATATGATATATTTGACTTTTTCTCTGTGTTGTCCCCAAAGATATGCCTGAGATTCTGTCTTTGAACGGTTCAGGGGAGTACGTGTAAAGTACAGTGACACCACCACTAAGAAACTCCACCTCTCAACCCTGGCGTCCGTTGTTTTGATGATTATCAAAAGACAATCATCAAAGTCATGGAGCGTAACCATTAAACCACATCACTAATTCTACTTCTTGGCTCGAGTGTTTTAGCAATCACTGTGCCAATGATAGAGGAGGCAGATAAGAGCAATGGAGAAGGGGAAAAAAAAAAAAGCCAAGATAGAAAATACAGGAAAAGTTTTTTACAGTAGTGTGAAAACAGGTGTAGTTACAGTGTCCTTTGTTCATTTCTCTCTGATGTCAGATTGCTTTTGTAATGTTCAGTCATATTTATGTTATAATGTGATCAAAACAGTTTCACACAATTAATTAACTGTGAGAAAGCAGATGGCATACACACACCTAATGAGCTTCCCAACATCACATAATATTCATAAAAAAGCTCTCACTGAGTATCATGTGAGGGCATTATCATTATTGTCCAGGGTCATTTATAGCTTCTATTGTAGGGGATTGTTTTATTACCCAGTCCCTGGACATAAAGGTCAGAGGTCAGGAGCAGATACAGACAAGTACATATAGGTGCTTGATGGTACTTTTTTGGTCAAAGTGTGGTTACTCATTACCCCATGTTATAGTCCCATACTTGGCAAAAGCCTGAATATCTTCTTCCTAACCCAAACATGGAGAAGCGTTCAGGTCAGCCCCATAAACCTGTAAAGTTATCTCTCTTATCTTATCTGATATATCCCTGCACAATGCCCTGTGCTTGTGGGAAATTCAGTGATCCCAAAGTTACGTGTGTGTTAGTGTGTGTTAGAGTGGGTAAAGCCAATTGGAACCAGCCTGTGTCATCACATTTGAACTTGATTATTTCATTAATTTCGGGTGCTTCAGAATTTTTATGTCTTGCCTCAGTGTACTCTTAAATTAAAATGTTTTTGTATTACAAAACACATAAAATACAATGAGCAGTTTGACTATTAAGATGTGGTACAGTGGTTGGGTGATTAGCGAGACACATTGCCTTTTTTGAGTGAATGTTGCATGATTCTTCACTGGTTCTCTTTTCTGGGTCTCTTACATGGCAAAGACGTACTCCTCTGTTACTTTTGAAATACTATTTGCTTGTGGCTCCGAATATCGGTCTGAACAGTTTTTTACCTGATTTCCACCAAATGCATGCTGGGAGAGGCTCCAGCTCTGCTATGACCCATAACTGGACAACATGTTTTCATTTTCTTGTCACTGAGCTGTAACATTAAATACAACATGTGCTCCCAAGATGACATCACTTCTGGGGGCAAATTTGTTCTCATTAACCTACAACTTTAAAACAAAATTGATCTGGCCAGCATTGTTTATTGCTTGTGTGTGTGTGAGAGAGAAATTGCCTATCAAATTAATGAAAACTAAGTTTAGCTTGTGTTTGACTTCATAACTATTGTGTTGTACTGTCTGCTTTTACTTGTGTGTGTCTATGAGGTTTAGTTTAGAGGTGGACTAGCATGACAGTAACTTCAAAAGACTGAGGTATCAGATTCAGACATGGACTGCTTTGCTTGGGCTGACAAACGAGGAGCTGTTGCGTGGGAAGCAAAGGAATTTACAGCATCTACCTTTCATCTACACAGGTGGGCCTGTGCGTGTGTCCTGTGTGTTCCTGTGTGCAAGTGTATGTGCATGTTTGTATATTTGCGTATGAGAAGGCAAGGGGGTGTATGTAGTTTGTTTTATGTTTGGGTTCTCAAGAATGTGCAGTGCATATAAGCATATGATGATATTTGTGTGTGTGTGTGTGTGTGTGCGCGTGTATGTGTGTGCATGAATGTTTGTGTCTCCACGTGCACAATGGCAGAGATTTAGACAGACGAGTCACAACAATGATCCAGGAAGCCAGTGATCCCAGACACTTTCCAGGTGGTTCAGTGCTTCAATTCAGTGCTTCTCAGTGGTGTAGTCATTGTTCATGAAGTGGAGATGTTTTAAACAGCCCCGTACAGTAAGAAAACACAAATGCTACCAAACAGACTCCAATGTGATGTATGTGATGTAAAGTTTGTAACGAAACATATTTTGACCAGGTATTTCCTAACCCAGGCTTTTAGTAGGTGTCAGGTGACTGACAGGAAGCAGGGGGTAATGTAATACTTACACAATATGAAAACACTCACCTCGGGCACAATGAAACAATAAAATACAATGAGTTTTCTATCTTAATTATGTTCTGTTGTAATTATTATTATGGATATGTCTTAAGCAGTCCTCAGGTCTGTGAAAATTATTCTTCTTATAACACAAAAAAGTCAGCAAATGGCCTTTGGGTATTGATACTGAGACTGAGTTTGTGTAATACATATAATTGTTGGTCTCCTAACAGCACAATTAAAAAATTGCAGAGTAATCTGTCTTCTTTGAAAAACCCTGTGTGTAAAGTTAACTTTTGGGCATTCATTTTAACCTGAGGGTGGTGCAACAATAAAGTTCATAGAGTGCCCAAAATGGAGAGGGTTCATCTTCTAGTGACCATGAACGTACAAGGCCATTCAACTGGCCATTACATTTTAAGATAACTTGTTGTATATCAAAGTATCTATCAGGAGCCAATACTCGGTGGCACTATACGAAAGCCGTTCCTCCTCCAGGGACCATGCAAAACTTCCACATCAGCTGTCAAGAAATATTGATCTGGAGGGATAAATGTTGTTGCGGATGGACGGACAAACTGATACTGCTGTATTTGGTATATGCACCCAAGTGGAGACATGTTGAAACAGTTTGCATGTGAACTGAATGTCAGAATAAAACTTACACATAAAATCCACTTGGACATCATTTTTGCCTGAAGAGTTCAGTTCCAGTTATGGCTGATGTACAAAAAAAATGAGTCAGCCATTGCACACTAACTTATAAGGAAATGAGTTACATATGAGTGAATTTCAAAAACAGTTTTTATGCATCAGGAGATTTTTGTGAACTTTGGGTTTTCAGCACTAAAAACATTTTTTCTGTAACTCACATTTATTGCAATATTCATCATTAAGAGACAAATTAACAGTGACCCAGCAGTTGTGTCCACGCATTTTAGTTGGATATCTTGTTTCTCATTGTCTGTTTAATTATAAACGATATTTATCAGTGTAAATTTATATTTAATTAAATTTAATTGTAATAATGCTGCTCTCCCAGCAAGAATACACTTTTCAATATTATATTGGTGCAATAGTACAGTAAAACTGAGGGATTGTTCATCTTTACAAATGCATTTATTAAGTTTTGTCTTGTATAACTTTTGCTGAATGAAAATAGTCGTTTGTCCCTGATTAATAAATCTTTGAAACCGAAATGAGAGCCAGTATCCCAGTATCCCAATTTATAATTTCATTGTTTCAGTGAGATGTAAGCCTAAATATAGATTGATTACTGTGTATATGTATATATATATATATATATGGATACTTTTCGGTTTAAAATATCAACATGCTGACATCAAACCTTTTTGTTTGACACCTCAACAATGCACCTTGATAATTTGGCGAGCCTATTTAAAGAGTGTATTTAACCAGCAAACACAGTCACAGTTTCGCTCATCTGTCTTTGTGATAACACTATTGACCCTTTATCTCTTCTCTGGGGTCACAGGCAAACACACACAAACACACTACAAAAGACCAGCAAAGATCACAAAAACACTTTTTTCATTCAGTTTATTTTGTTAGTTAAATTTCTATAGCAGGTGAGGGAACATAACGGTCACGCGAGGGTTTTCTTGAGCATAGTTTTCAGAAGTCACAGTGTTTTAGACATGGACAAGAACAAGAACATTTTTAAAAAATGACAATGAAGAAGGAAGGGCCAAGAGGAAACTTAAAAACAAGGTGTAACAGTGACACATTCCTACACACCTTCTCCTTCATGGTCCTCCAACTGCCCCCTTTGCTCCACACACACACACACGCACGCACACACACACACACGCACACACAAAAAGGCCTATGCTCTAAAGTGTTGTCAACCCCTCCCTCCCATAATCCCCCACCCCCAACCCCCCCTCCAAAAATGCAAACAAAACAACAAAACAAAAACAAACTCAGCAACAAATAGATATATTTATATATAATATATATTTACTCTTTAAAAATAGAACTTCAGTCTAGATACTAACATCTGTACAAACTACAAAAATAAAATTTTAATATAAATAATTTATATGGCATGACATTAACAATTTTTTTTGAAATAAACTACAAACTAATGCAGGAGCCCCCCCAACCTCAACCCCCCTCCTCACCACTGTCTGACAACACCTCCTGGCTGTCTACGGTCTGGTCCAACTGTAAATGGTGCTTTTGCCCGTTTTGCTTAATTAATCACAACTGCACAGTAGCTACTTAACTCTTCTTTCATATTTACAAAAGAAACCAAAGCTGCCACTTTAAAAAAATGACATGAAAAAAATAAAAATAGATTGGCAAGTGATTCCCTGCAATTTAACCTGGCAGTGATGAGACCAATACTGAACGAAGACATCAACAGAAAAGACTTTGTAAAGCAAATTAAATGGTAATGCTAAGATGAAAGAATAATGTGGCATATATGAGGTTTGTATTAACAAGGAGAGTGAGACATTAGAAAGTGAGTCGGAGCAGGTTGAAGCATTAAAAAGACTGAACTAGTTTACATTATGCAATAATTGCACAGGGTCACAACAACATGAACGTGTTACAACCCTAAAGCAGCCAGCAGAGGAAAAAAGGAGAAAATAATAACAACAAAATAAAATCACTCCCTTTGCATTGGATTTTTATGATTCCCTTTCAAAATAATACAAGGGGGTGAGCAACATATGTGAAGCTCACCCACTGTAGAGCTTACAAAAACTGCAGAGGAAGAGAAAACTTTTATCACAGCTCCTTCAAGTAGTTTATAACTGCAGAGGACATCGGGACGCCCAGACAAAGATTCAACATGAAATATGAATTAGATGTGACCCTGCCAGCATGTTGACAGACTGATCACTATTAAAAATATTCCCATAGATGGACAGATGATGGTGATAGCAAACATCAATCTATTACTGCTTCTTGACAAACATTCTGTGTCTGGACAAGACTGAGACGAAACAGGTAAAACATATTTACACTAAAGCATGAACATAATACTGAGCTCTGAGCGCTGTGATAACAAGGACAAGAGGGTGTACTGAAGGCACGGTGGTTACTACTGTTAAGTAAACAGTATCTGCTCTGTAATTCTCTGCTTTTTTTTTTTTTTTACAGTGACAGAGAATATCTATACTTAAAATACAAGAGAGTGTGTCAGACGCAGGATATCTCACAGTGTAATACTGTGTACAAAGTCACTAAGTATACTCTGACTGAAGCAAGAGGGAGAAGGGGGGGCGGGTACTGCATTTTTTAAGGCAAATCACTTAAAGTTATTTTTGAAGTGTAGCAGCAAAAAAAAAAAAAAAAAAAATGAGAAAAGACAAAAACATAACAATACAAATAGAAATCAAACACTGACCATGTATGTTCAATAACCTAATATCTTAATAACATCTCACTTTTTGTGGACGCTTTTTACATATAACACATTTCTTATTCTATACACTGTGGGGGAAAAAATCAACCTTGCAAAATGATCTTTACATCTGAACTTTTACAAGGAAGGTATGCCCAAGTTGCCAGTACTCTTTTAAATAACTTCCCTCTTTTTAGTATTAAAATATATACTCATAGATTTATATAATTCTTAAAACAAGTCATTTTTTTCCTTAATATGTCATGAAATAATCCTCTCCTTTTGTTTGTGCCAGAGTCTATGTACAGTTGAGAGTTCAAGATGATCTTGTGATGCCACATGGGCGTCGAGGGTGCTCTGGGGAAGCGGCGGAGACTTGAGGAGAAGGCACAAGCGCGTGTGAGAGTCCTAGCAATCTTTGGCTGCCTGGATCCTCAGCCACCTGCAACCCAGACACACAGAAGAAAGAAAATAGTTGAACATTGCTATTGGCATCAAACAGAGAAACTGAAAAGGTCAGGTTAACCTAAGATTGACTAGTTGCTGACTCACCTTGTGTCTTGACTGATGCTCTGTCGGCACTGTACTTTAGTCCTGGATCTCTAGGAGTCTATCTTGTGAAGAAAAGTTTGTTTGTCACCTGGGAAGTCTCTGGCAGCCTCCGACAGTCCGACTCACTGTCCGTGTCAAACCTTCATGCTGCTGTAGCCAGCAGTACGCCGCCCGGCAAGGAGAATGGGTGCACCCAGCCACATGTGAGCTGGCTGTAGCTTTCAATGCTTGGGCCCCAGTTGAGCACCGTCGGCAAGGCGGTGGTATATTACTATAGCTTGCCCTTTAGTCCCTGTTGGCAGAGGCCCTCTGCCATTTTGAAGCCTGGGGCCTTTGACCAAGTCCTCCCAGGAAGTGAGCTCTGCAACTCTGGCTGGGTGAGTGTTGGCGGGCTGAGCCTGGAGCCTCTGGGCCCCTGCTGCTCATTATTTCCGTCCCAGCACGTGACCTGGGAGCTGAGAGGTGACTGCGTGTTGATGAAGATTCATTTGTGATTCTATCCTCCCACGGTGCCTGCTGCATTTTCTTTAAATAGCTTCTACAGCAAACGAGATTCATGATCACTTTGAGAAAGAACCGTGAATTTGAGACCACTTGATCACACAGGAGGGTTCCTGTCCTGTTTCTGTGGTCACTATGGCATTACCCGTTAGCTTGGGAAGCTGGGGTTCTTGCTGGCCTCTAGCAGGATGTGAGGCGTGGGTGGAGCGTTGGTGCGATGCTGTATACAGCTCCGGTCCTGATGCTGTAATCCTCTCCCGATTCCTGATGTGGTGGTCATCTAGAATGTCTCAAGAATCCGGCTGACTCTAGCTTGGCCTTGTTAATGAGGCGACCGTGGGTTATGATGGCCCGTGTAGTACCCGTGGTGGGTCATGGAGTGCGAAGTGGGGTTCAGGGAAGGCGTGGGCAGGCGGCTGGCATTGTCAACTGGGGTGACCTCGGCTGGGCCCCATCATGGAGGAGGACTGGCAGGAGGAACCAGAGCCATCATCCCAACACAGTCAGGATGGTAACCTGACAAAGAAATGCACCTGAAGGAGGGTTATATTGGCAGTTCTACTAAAATAGTCACAATTGGCTAAAGAGACAGTTTCAGTTAAAACCGCTCGTAGCATCTTCTAACCTCTTTTTGCAGTGAAATTGAAATATAATATGACAGAGCAAAGCGACCACACCTTTCTTAGCTAGTAGCAGCTGCTAATTTATTAACTCAATTTAATCGAGGTCAGAGCAAACAAGCACCTCTGTGTTTGCAAAACCCAGGTCTGCCAACCCTCAGCTTCGGCCCTGTGCCTGCACCAGGTGGATTGCAAAATACGCCATGAAAGTATGAATATACGTGTACAGAGCCTAATCCATTTAATCTGTTTTCTTTTGAATGAAATACGTTTTTGAGATATAGATAAAAGCAGAGCTGGATTTAGAGTATCAGCAAAACATGTGCACACTGTACAAGAGGAAATGAAATATTTGACATAAACCTTTATTTTATACACTTAATTTTTCCTTTTAATGTGACGGGTGGGGAGGGAAGGCAGACCATGGTGTCCTGATGTTTTATATGAACAAGAACACGCTGCACATGCGTGCAATTTCAGCATCATTGGCATGAGAGAGTAGCTCAGGGGAAGAGATCAGGGCCAGTGTTTGTGTCAAGTGGGCTGGGGTTGGGGGGTTGGGCAAATCTGATTCCCCCCACTCAGTCCTTTAAAACATGCTGATGCCTCCCTGCTGCTGCAGACTTTCTCACTCTATTTTCACTCCACGCTGTATTTAAGCCTGTGTGTGTGTGTGTGTGTGTGTCGTGCATCTCAGTGGAGCTCTGAGGCCAGGGGTGGAGGCGGAGCTTCTGAAAAGGCTCCCAAAGGAAAGTGAAGGACTCCATAAGCACTAACCCAAGCAGAGGAGAGACAGTGAGATGCTAACCACCAGCCAGACTTAAAGAGGTAAAAGAAGAGGAGAAAAAATGATTGTTGGGTGAAAGGAAAAAAAAGCAAACAAGAGCGGGGAATGTAAAAAAAGCCAGCTCTACAGAACATACTTCTCTCCTCTGAATGACTACTACTACCTTCTTACTACTACTTCATAAACAAAGTCACTCTGGGAAAAAAGTTCATGAAAGCTTGCATATTGGTGTGATTCCCACAACCGATAATGCCCCGCTTCCCTCTGACATGTTTTCCCCTTACTCTTTTCCGCTGTCTTGTTTTCTTCTTTTATCAGAAGCATAACATGTCATCCTAACCAGCTTTGACAAAACACTTTGGGAGATATTTTCAATTTCGCTGTCTGCTCAGAACCATGACTGTCTTTAAACCACCTGCATGAATGCAATTGGCATGCTTCCCCTCGGAATTAGAAAAGCACGTTTTACAGGCGAGGCGCTGAAATCACCAAACAGGTCATCTTTTGTTTTTATAGCGTGGGACTGGACACCACTGAGCTCTATTCTCATTTACCCAAACTACACTTCAACCTTCTGTGATTTGAAAAAATAAAAAATAAAACAAAACAAAAAACAAAACAAGAGGAGAAGTGAGACAGAGAAATTGCAGAGACTTTGGTGGGACCTCCAACAGCGTCTCACTGTTAGGAATTATTGTTTATATAAACTGTAATCTTTTACATTGTTCGTTGTCAGGGCTGGGGAGTCGGTATGTGCGTATGTGTGTCTGTGAGAAAGAGAGTGTAAGTGTTTGTACCTGTACATATGTGCATTTTCCTCGTGTGTGGAGTGTATGCGCGTTTGTGTGGAGATGCTTGCAGCGCATATATACTGGCCCCGCAGCATGTAATATAGCAAGCATACTACATAAGTGTGTGTATGTGTGTGGGGACTCTTGAGCAGGCTGAATTAGAGCACTGTTTATTCAGTGCATTACAGGCCAGGAGATGTTTACAGCGATATATTTATACTGCTCCCGGCTAATAACTCAGCTTGCCCCCATTCACCCGACCACAGCTACAGCTGGCTAAACAAGACCTCAACAGAGATACTGAACCTCTGCTCTCCCCGTCGCTGAAAACCATCTCTCTCCACCTCCACAACTGTGGGAAAAGGAAAAAACAAGATGCTGAAATATATTTAGACCTCCATAATCCCAATCCAACTTCCTATTAGTTCTGATTTTTTGTCTACTCCTACAGTTACACTCACTATCTTTTCTTGAAAAGCTAACGGAGGATCCATTCATCTAACACCCCCACCCTTATCCTTTGAAAGAAACCACCCTCAAGTACTTCTCCTCCTCCTCCTCCTCCTCCTCTCTCTCCCTCTCTCTCTCTCTACATGTCCCACTTCTGTCTCTGTTTCTGCAGAAAAACTGTGCTTTTTCTACCATGGAGAGCCCTGTTATGATCCTATGAGAGAAACTCAAGGTTGGTTTTCGGGTTTGGGCCGAGACCATTCGGCTGAAAAACATTCGAGCTATTAGCCTTTTTTCCTCTGACCATGAAACATTGGTAGAAAACCTGCGCACACATATACATATACGCCAGTTTACACTTGCGAGCAGCGCACACACACACACACACACACTGCAGGGGTATTATCTGTTGGTGGGCACATCGGCTGGCTACTCCAGTTAAATTTGGCTCCACTTTTTATTCGGCACCTAACATGGGAGAGGCTAAGCGGATGATAGGAATTTTGGATTCCCTCATGTCGTTTGTGTGATCAGTGAGAATGGGTAGAGACACCACCCAGTGGGTAGCAGGGAACACTTCATGTTTGAGCAGCTGCCATGATATTTTCCCATTTTGTTGTTGTGCTCTGGGGTTGGGAGACGGATGCGTGTGTGCCTTGGTGAGACAGGTGTATTTGTCACTCTCTCTGCATGTGTGCGGGTCTGTGTGTGTGTGTGCACAAATAGGGGTATAACATTTCCTACCATGCACTATTTAAGGCTACTCCATCCCCAAAGTGAGGAGGCTAGTGTGGCTCCACGCAAACACACACACCAATGGCGTAAAACAACCAAACACTGCTTCTTGTTGAGTAACATATAGGCTCTACAAAGTTTAGACAGCACTGTGCCAAAGTGTAGTCACTCTACATAAGACATGCGACTTCTCAAATGTATACATAGAGCTACACACACATACAGATGTGCACACACACACACATAGCATCACCTCATGATGAAGTCGCTCCTGACCCTGCCAGCATGAGAAACGCCCAGCAGCGTGGAGATCGCTCCGTCAACCACCGCGGGCAAACATGTACTCCAGAGCCACTGCGGCGCTTGTTCCTGGCCTGTCGCTGTCAGGAAGCCCTGCGGCGGAAGGGAGAGTGGGAAGAAATGAGTTGATCTGCGATCATACAAAACTTGTGCTTGCGGCGAAGCAACACGCTTCAAATTCCTGCCTTTGGTTTGAAGGCCGAGGATGGCTTCGGCTAAACTACAAGACAATGCGGCTGTGCGAAAGAGCTGCCAGCATGGACAGAAGCCAAAAAGTTCCTAGTAAATCTTTAACGTCACACTTATTTTACCTTAATCACTTTCCATTTCAGGCATGAAGCCACAGGAGTCTGTGCTTTGCACTTTAAAACTAATAAAAATGTTTGCAAAACACAGCTATACAAATCCTACACAGAGCATAAGGACGTGATCAATAATTAAAAGAGTATTATCCCACAGGTTCGATAAATTCTTCCCTGGGGTATGCAAATCCACATAAAACTAGCAGAGAGCTTGTAATTTTATATTAATCCTTGTGTGGTCACATGTTCAATTTGTGTGGGTATTTTGCAGCTTAGTTTCAAATAAAGTAGGTGTTTAATTGTGAGTGTTGAGTCCCTTAACAGTTAATCCATGTGTCTTTGGCTCTTGTTTGGGTGTCCAACTCACCAGTGCAATGTAGACGTGAACTCCTTGATACACGGATGCGATCAGGATGACCACAGGGGATGGCGCTCAACTTGATGCAGTCAGACCCATGATGCAGACAGCTCCACCGTCATCATGGCCAAGATGGCTTACCTGGAAGAGAACACGGGTGAGTGTTACAAGTGAACTGTTTTCAACTGCCAGTACTTGAGAAGCGGTAGGATGGTGAAGAAATAAACAAGTCAACAACAAATACAGAGTGAACATTTCTAAGTAACTGAGTTGAGCCCTTTGCAGCTACCTCATAGTCTTTGACCCCGTGCTCAGGATCTCAACCACATTGTCAATTACCACCCTTAGGCTACCCCACCTTCACTTATTTCATATCTTACTCTTCTTCTGTCCCTTGAGGTGTTGAAATGATTGACAGCGCCACAGAGACAACAGGTGTGACGCTCTGACCTCCTAATACACAGATTCATAGACATCTGTCTCTTTGTGAAACTCTAAATTCTCTTGCTTTTTTATGTTTAGCCTTTTGCGTCCAACATCTGGGCGGTACGCGTTTCAGTTTACTGGCATAAGTGTGTGATGTTATGGCTTAGCACACAAACAGGAACACAACAAGTCTTAGAAACAAGAAAGGAGAAAGTGGTTCCCGGTAACAGGGCTTTTGATCCCAGCAGGGCTGAAGCCAGACACACGGTTAGGTGGAAGCAGTAAAAGCCATTTTCTTTACGACCATACAGGCTGGGTGAAACCCAACTTCACAGACAGGCTGATGTGGGAAACCATGCATACTGCGCCCCTCTGTCTGAGGAGACTGGGTTTGTGTTGCAGTCAATCAGTGCTGCTAGGGACCGCTTCTACTTAAATTAAACACATTCCAACTGAAACTGGCACTGTTGTTTGTGCTACAGTTAAGCCTCAATGATTGAGGATGTTCGGTTGTGTATGTGTGTATGTGTGGTCTGGGGGGCCGCAGGACCACGGGTCCCACCAGCTTGTGTGTGATGTTTTGAGCACCACCTCAGACTGTCTCTTTCTCTCTCCTCACACACACACACACACACACACACACACACACACACACACATAGATATCCCTGATGGATGGGTTGAGCAGGCCAAGGTCGCAACTGGGCAGATCTGTCCTGTCCCAAAGTCTCTCCCTCTCCCTCTGACAAAAGCCGTGAGGGAGTTGGAGGTAGAGGCTTCAGGAGGGCAAAGCCTTTCTTGCTCCTTTGCATTTCCTTTTCTAAGGCCGGCCCAGCCTACATTAGAATGACAAAAGTCCCTGTGTGTGTGTGTGTGTGTGTGTGTGTGCTGGCCCTCCATGGAAAGGGCTAGACAGCATTATTGAGTTTGTGGGAGGGTGAGAAGGCGGAGGAAGAGGGGTGTGGTGTTGTCGAGGTGGGACACAGAGGTGAGGCAGAAACAGGGCAAAATGGAAAACAGGAAGGACGGAGGAAGAAGCGTATACGTGAGGGAGTTCTGAGAGAGCAATCGTTGGCTTACAATGATGCACGGTCAGGAGTTGAGCAGGAGATCGCACAGACCAGGAAGGTGCAAGCCAACACCACGCTGATCGACAGGAACAGTGCCTGAGACGATGTGCCTGCTCCCAGAACAAGAGGGTATCAGGTTGGGGAGTGATTGAACCGCCTGCGGCTGAACTGCATCATAGATGGCCTGCAGCTCTCGATGTACCTCACAAGTCGCTAGCCTGGGCGAGGCCGTTCCAGGTAGAGAGACTGGGCAAGCTCCAGGGCTCTACGGCTGGGACTGCAGAGAAGAGCAGATTTGAGATCTTATGTTCCTTTAAGTCATTTTCAGAATTATATCCGCTCTGGCAAAATGGCAGATATGTGAATAAGACACTTACTCATGAATTCTCTCCAGTAGTGTCATACTTGTCATAGATCACTCTCTGGGATGGGGTAGAAGTTGGCCTGGGAGGCAGCATAGCCCAGGAGATCATTGCAGCCAAACTGTCAGGTAAATGTAAAAAACACCTCCGGGGATCAGACCCTCGGCATCTACCAGCAATGAGGCGTAGCTAGAGAAAAAAACGATTCCTCTTGTCAGAATGAATAGTAAAGACAACTAACAATGTGATTGTCTACAATACCCTTACCTGCCTTGTCATGGAAAGGACATGTATGGATTCTATTTTCAATTTTTTGTTTGGACACGCTCTCGAACATACCTGGCTGTAGTTAAAAGGCTCTTTTCTTGGAGCCGGTCTGGATGAGAACATGCATGAGCTCAAATCCTCTGTGCCATTCCGATAGCTGTCAGCGGTAATCCTGCCCTGCCTGCCAGTCCCAGCATCAAAGCGGCCTGAAGACCTGCGTGGCGGGTAAAACACACACAGAGGAGAAAAGGATTATTAAGTTTGTCAGTTATAAATATTATGATTTTTGTATCCTTAAAAAATTATGGGAAGCTTTCCTGCGTGTCTGTCTGTCACGGGCAGTGATGTTGACAATGAAATATCATATTTCTTTTTCTCTCTTTTCTTGGCTCTGATTGACCTGTAGCTGTACTTCCTCCTGACTGGGCCTCTGTGCGTCCTAGCCTACGGACACACACACACCAACAGCACACCTCATACAAAAGATAACCTATAGCCCCCAGCCTGTCTACTACACCCCTGAACCCAGGTGGATGGGGTAAACAGCGTGGATGAACTTTCACTCACCCTTTACATTTCTTACACACACACACACACACAGACACACACACACACCTCCTGCCCGCTTAGTAAAAGCACACCTGAAAAGAAACCTGTTGCACCCCTCTGCCGGATTCTGATATCATTATAAAAGGAAGAGCCCCTCAGGAAAGAGAGTAGGATTATTGCGCTGACTCATTCAAAAATAACGACTACTTACCTCTGGGCCAGTCCACATTGGAAGTAGTGCAGCCGCAGGGGTGATTTGTTGTCGCTGTCTCTGTGTACGTATTTGTGGAGTTAAGTGTTGTGCAGCTGGATCCAGCCAGCCTCTGTGACCCGGCGTGAGTGAATCCATCCATGGTCACCAGGTACACATGTTGTAGAAATGCTTAAACTGGTGATGGGTAAAATCGTACTCCTTGGTGTCTCGGGGCACGATGTCGGTCAGGTAGAGGCCGTCGTGCACCATGGTCCCACGTACAGGCTGAGGCCGGGAGGCCCAGAGGACCACCACGATGGCTGCTTTTCGGCCGAGGAGCGGAGGGGCGTGTTCTGTTATTTCCTTCTTCAAAACTGGACAGGTTCCAGTGCAGGAAGGGGAGGCCAGGGCAGCACTTCTTTCCCGATTGAGTCCTCCACCTGGGCTAGGAGGGTCCCAGCGTGGGAGCTGGAGGAGTAGGGGTGAGGCTGGGAGCGTGAGGTCGGCACTACAGGTGGTGGTGGGAGAGGTGTGATGGCCTAAGTAAAGGAAATGCCTCATGATTTCTTCATGATTTATTTAAAATACTTATTTGGCCAGAAAAACATTGTGAGAGTCTTAATGCCATTTTATTCACGCCAGGCCTGGGGAGGTGGGACAGAGGGTGATGGGCGGGCTGGTGGGAATCTGTGAGGTAGGCAGTAGAATCGTAACTATGTGCTGTCCCGCTGCATCGCACTGGGTGAACGCCTGCACCGTGGTGGTGATCTGGGTGCTGGTGGTGATCGTGGATCCCGCGGCATACTGGTGCGTGTGCGCCGTGGCGGGCGCGTGCTGCTGCTGCTGCTCTCCGGTGTCCGACAGCTCATGCGGAGAGAGGTGGATGACGCGGTCGGAGCAGGGGCTGTACAGGCAGCAGAGGACGTCCAAGCGCTTGTCCTCACGCCGGTGGAGGTCCAAACTGAGGATGGCGGGGAAGATGAGCAGCACCATGGCGAAGTTAAACACAACCACAATGGCCGCCTAGGGAGAGAAATACAGAGGAGGAGAAAAAGAGAAAAACAAAGTGAGAAGAGACAGAGAACAGTATGTGAAATTACAGGCAGCCTACCCCAGCTGGGGAGAGTCAAGGCTCCTTCTTCTTTTCTTTTTTTTTTTAGTGTCTCAGACCACAGCCCAGAAAGTAAGAAGGCGCCCTCCTCGTCACCAGCCAGGAATACTAAGCAGGCCAGGAGGAGGAGAGAGACAGAGAAAGAAAGGGCAGAGAAAGAACTACAGAGAGATGAGTAGAGAGCGGGATATATATGTTGTGAGTCTGAGCAAAACCATCACCCTTCACCACCACCTCCCTGCTCACTCCAGCCCCTGAAGATGACATTCTAACTGGCCGTGGTTTCCAGTGTGTATACGTCTATGTGTGTGTGTTTGTGTGTGTGTGCTTGTGTGTGTGTGTGTGTGTGTGTGTGTGTGTGTGTGTGTGTGTGTGTGTGTTTGGACCACCCACAGTTAGTCACAGATCAGAGGCAAACCGCCTTGAAGGGGCCAGTGATATACAGATCCACTCCTCCCTCCCTCTCCTGCTCGTTCTCTCTCTCTCTCTGTGTGCTTCTCTCTATCTGTTCATCACCGTCTTTGCTCTGATTATTCCACATTACACACGTGTACACACACAAGCTAACGTATGCACATATACAGACACACGCAGAGTGTGCACACACAAAAAATGTTGGCCCTGTAGGTGCAGCGGCAATAAAACTCGGAACAAAGGCTTTCCTCGCTCTGAATAAATGTCACCTCTCTTAAGTTATCTCTTTCATTTTCAAAGGAGCCTCGGGCCTCTTGGTGTGCGATTGTGTACATGTGTTTATGTCTGTGCGCATGCGTGTAAGGGTGTGTGTGTGTGTATGTATGTGTGTGTGTGTGTGCAAAATATACCTGCAAAGAGAAAGCTCTCAGGGCAGGGATGGGTACGAGAGCGGCCATAAAGAACGCAATCATGTTGTTGATGGAAGTCAGAGCCACGCTGGTGCCGGTGCGACGCAAACAGTCTCCCGTCCGCTCCTTCGGAACAAACACAGGCACAAGTCAGACGGTGGGGAGGAGAGGAGAGGAGAGGAGAGGAGAGGAGAGGAGAGGAGATAAAACGCAATCATGTTGTTGATGGAAGTCAGAGCCGCGCTGGTGCCGGTCGGCGCAAACAGTCTCGGTCGCTCGCTTGGCAGACAAACACAGGCACAAGTCGGAGCGGTGGGGAGGAGAGGAGAGAGGAGAGAGGAGGAGAGGAGAGGAGGGAGGGAGAGAGGGGAGAGGAGAGGAGAGGAGAGGAGAGGAGAGGAGAGGAGACTCTTAAAAGGTACCTTGAAGGGGATGTTACTTCCAGTTTCTGTGAAGGAGTGAGCCAACAGAAACATATCATCCACACCAATGCCTAGTGCCAGGAAGGGAAGCACCTGGGATGGGAAACACATCAACAGAGAACAAAAGGTCAGATTGAACATTTGAGGTACGTGACATCAAAGTCTGGGCTCAAAATCAAGAGTTAGACCAAAAATGACCGGCTAGATTTAAGACAAAAAACACTAGCTAGTATGAAGTTTGCTTTATGTTGTACCTGCGTGGTGGCAGCATTAAAGGAGAGGCCAAGCAGGGAGCAGAGACCCAGCCCCGCAGCCACCGACAGGGCCACCAGCAGCACGCCGGCCAGCCCCACAGCCCCCTGGGACTTAGCGCAGTCCCACCTTAGCATGGTCACACAGGCATAAGCGAGCTGGAGAGAAGACATTCATATTAAAAATCTGTTATTTCACAGTAAATATTTCCATTTGCTCACTTTAAATCAGTCAATATGCTCACCATGAGCAGGTATCCCCCGGCCACTCTGATGACACTGACATCGGAAAAGGATTTCATGATGTCGTTGAGGGTGGTGGTGGAGAAAGCGTGGATGGACTGGCTGGAGTTAGCTGGGATACTCTGATGGACCATCTGAGGGATACAAATTAGTCCGTGATTAAGTTGTGCCTCAGTCGGCAAAAGTCAGCACGTCAGCGTCTCCAATTGTAAAAATACCTTGATGAGCTGCTGGTGGACATGGGCTTTTCTTTCACATGAGATACACACCATTTGCACACACACACAGTCCAGTACCCTGGCCTCTCTACACCCCCCCATATTTAGGACCTAAAAGGCCCCTGTCCCTTTGGAAATGTGCATGTGTGTGAGCATGAATGTGTATGTGTGTTTTTCATGTGCTAGCATGCGAGTGCGAGTGTGTGTGTGTGTGTGTGTGTGTGTGTGTATGACAACTGAGGAGTAATGAGCACAGATGCCAGAGGTTGTGAGGTCAAAGGTGAGAGGGATGGGATCGCATGGCTCAGAAGGCTGCTCTCACCACTCCGATGTGCGATGAATGGACCAAAGCTCCCCCCGGAGCTAGTTTACCTGTTTGCATTTCATCATCATTCGCTACCTCTAATAGATCGTCTTCTTTAATGTGTCGAGGAAATGCGGTGTTGTTGCTCTCAGTTTCGTTTTAGTTGTTTCCTCCTCCCTGCCCATGTCCCTCGCTTCGTCTCCCTCCCTCTCTCCTTACCCCTCACGGTGGGTGTCAACTACTCATGGCAACAGCTTGTTCCTATAACCTAGGGCTCTGACAGAGAGAGATGATTGGCCTACACACGTACACACACACACACATACCTATTGCCCTGGTCTGCCCTGCGATTCGCTTTACAAGGGAGCTGAAGACTGATGGAATTCAGACACTGCAGAATAGAGTCCCATGCAGTGTGTGTGTGTGTGTGTGTGTACCAAAGCAAAACAAGCCTGCATGGGGACAAGGAAATGCCTCCTCCTCTTTCTACTTCTTCGTGGTGGCCACAAGAAAACTCTCTGCTTGTGTCCAGCTTCTCCTTCTCCTTGCAGTGTGTGCGTTTGAATGTACGTGAAAAATGTGCGTGTATGTTCGTACCTCCACAAACTTCCTCTGCCAGGACTCGAGGATAGCGGTAGCCTTTTCTTCATTCCAGTTGATGTCATGGATCTCGTAGTCATCTTTAAAGTGCTCGTACAGCTGCTTAGGACTCATCAACAGGAACATGGTTTGGAGAGCCTCCGCGCTGCAAAACACACATAAATGTGAGCTTAGGACAGATCGGAGATGTCAGACGCGTCCTTTAAACATGGTTTATCGTGTGCTGAGCTGAGCTGAGCTGAAACCTCAATTGCATCATCCCTCTCACAACTAACACATTAAAAATCATCCTGTTTGACTCTTAAAATGTTTGTGGTATCCCTAAACTTTATTCTTATTTGAGCGCGCCCCTCTGTGAATGGCTAAAAGCAGGTGCCGTTTCTTCTAGGATTTGTCTGCCTGCCTGCCTGCCTGCCAATGTAAACAGCCAAAAGCAGGTGTTATCTAGTCTGTCTCTCTGCCGGTCTCCAGGCTGCGATCCCAGATGTCCTCAGGTTTTCTTGGCACCGGGAACAGTGAGCAGCAGCGCCGCTCAAAATATGAAAGAAACAATCATAAATCACATCCCAGAGTAAGTGTGGCTCTTGCAGATGGGACTGGTATCCTCTTTCATTCAAGGATCTGTTTGGCCTGCGTGGTTCGTGATCTGGGCTCTGACCCAATGCTGTCACTCCATTTGTACTGGCCATGCTTTTAAATCCAGTTGAAGTCGATTGGGGAAAAAAAAATACAACAAAACTCTGGAGAACATCTTATTAAGAGACTCGTGTCAGCTTACTTCTATTTCTTCTTCTTCTTTGGTTGCTTACACAACAAATGTGTAGCGTGGGGGGTGGGGGGGGGGATCTATGTGGCTGTCAATCATCTTTAATTGGCCTATCCTGCACCGGGGTCATGCAGGAAATCGATCCCTCTCAGTATGAGGCATTCCTAGCATGTGTCTGTTGGATTATTAGGGGTTACATAGATCCCACAGTCACGGCGGCTCACAGGCTGATGGGTGGACTGGCTGCCTGTTCAGCTGGCAGCGACCCCCCCCTCGCCCCCCAACTGTGACATCCTCCAATAAGACAAGAACAAACTTATACTGTATACAGTCATCTGAAACTGCTGGGATCTAATCTGTCTTTTACACTATTTAATAAACACACACCTCAGTAGAGTGTCCTGGCTGTTCTTGACCCGTCCTCCCAGGATCAGCTCCTCCTGCCAGTGCATGAACTTCCGGCTGAAACCATGGCAACCACCCTGGAGACGCCCAGCAATGTCGGGACTCTGAATGGAAGGAGGGCAGAGGGACAGACGGAAAAACACAGAAATATGTTATGAGCGTCACTTTCTTTATCTCCTCTTTGCTGCTTTGTGCATATAATGTATGCATTCATTTGTGTGAGTTTACCTCTCCTTTCTCCTTGTTGGGTGCACTGAGAGGACAGTCTGGGTCTGAGGGGTCTAGACAAGACCTGTTCATGTAGGCATGGCCCACCTACCGAATTAAACAGCATTACAGAAGTCTTAGTATATGGAAACAGGTAAGCAGGTAATTGTTCATGAGTATGAGTCTTTCAGTCAGTAAATCTGTCAGTGTGTAGTTCAGTGACCCACCTGGGCTTTGTCCAACATCTCCTTAAATCCCTCCAGTGAAGTGAACTGACTCAGTTCCTCCATCAGCTTGACAGGATCTAGATTCATCCACTGGATATCTGGCATACCCCTGGAAAGCAAAGACACACTTATGACTTGATAACTTGAAGAAGAAACTACACGGGAACTTTTATCACTTTGTGCCTGCGAGGCTACACGGCTTTGCGTTCCTGCCAATGTTTAATTTGAGCAGGGAAACTTTCAGTCGGGTTTAATTCTCGCTCCCTTTCGTTTGTGCCGGGCTATGCAGGAGGCTAGCTGCGAGATACAGGATAAAATAGCGTTTATTATCCTGTTTCACGCTGCCACAATGCCCAGGGAAAAGGCAGGGTGGCTGCCTGCTCGCTTCCATTCCTCAATGTCCTGCACTGAGTCATAACAATTACCTCTGCCTCCCAAAACATCTTGATAAGGAGGGAGGGAAGGGGAGAGGCTGAGTGGATGGAAGGGAGGGAAAATAGGTGAGGGATGAGAGAAGAAGGAAAAGGGGAAATTTAATTGTCAATTGTCATTTTGCTCCATATTAACATCTATCAACCTACTCTACGTTATTAAAATTAACCATTTTCTCATGCTTTTGGAGTCTACCTGCTGAGGGAATATGTAGCTAACCGCTTAACTGCTTTTCCTGGTTTAGCAGCAGTTTCCTGCAATACAGTCATACATTTAGCAAATTATTTAAAAACAAGCAAATTTTGTGATTCAGTGTTCAGAGGGACATTTTCTGCAGTGACACAAAATAAGAAAGGAGACGGGCAGAAAGAGAGGGAAATAAAAGAATCTCAAAGTATCTCAGCTTTGGGCTCAATCTCCCTCCAATGGCTCATGAAGAGAGCTCCTCTCCTATTCCCACATACCAGGGTCCCTTTTGCTGCTGCTCGCAAAGACATACTCCTTTATCAGCTAGTTTTTGCTTGAGTGAACCAGGCCTGTGCCCTTTTGTTTTTTCATAGATTGCTGCTCTTTGTTCTACCAAGTTTTCTCTCGCTCTCACTCTTCCTCACTCTCTTTCCCAATCTACCTCTCTCCCTCTTCCCCTTTCTGTCTCTCCATCTCACTGTTTTGTTTTTTTTTTCTTGTCCTTCCTTTGCATTTAAAACTGGGGCTGAGGTAAAGTGGAGGCCGACTACTGGGACACTGGCCTCTCCTCAGCTCCATGTGAAAAACCAGTAAAGAAACAATTAATAAATAACAACAGATGTTGAGCACTTTGTGTGATTTACAGGAATACTTGGAGGACGTGTGAATCATCAAAGAACCCTTCTCCCTCTCTGTCACTGTGCTTTCACACAAGCCAACTGGGAGATGCAAAGGATGGGAAACTTGTGTTTGTTTCTGTACGTGCTGGCTTGTCATGCAACATACTGCTGTCAGCTCTCGACAGATATATAAACAAATAATCTGTTTGCAAAGAAACATCTGCTATGATCTAAACTATCTTTTATAAACTGAGGACTCAATTGAAATATCACTTCTGACTACGAAAAAAAACCCCTCTCTTTCAGTGACTCAATTTCTCAAGAGAACTTCGTCCCCCCAAAAAAGGAGAAGAAAAAAAAAAACCTTGAATCCGCAAATGCCCAAATACGCCCAGACTCCACTGTTAACTGTCTTGTAGCCTCTCTCTGTCTTTCTCGGGGGACTTGAGGCTTGAATACTGCCCATTTTATTTGTTGGACAACTTGGGAGCTGGGAGCCCGGGGCATTACCATGAGAATGCCGAGTGTTAGCCGTGAGCTGACAAAGCCGGCCCCCCTCCCCTCCTCCGGGGCCCCTGCACTGATGGACACTCACTCGTAAACTGAAAGAATGCTTACCATTGTCTGACCCAAAGGGCTCCCCTGCCACCACCACCACCACCGCCACCGCCTCCCTGCCCTCCGTTCTACCAACCCACCATCCAGTTGCTGCTGCAGCCATCTCCCCTCTCTCTCTCTCTCTCCATCCCTCCCTCACTCGCTCGCTGCATCTCTCCCTCACTTTCTCCCTTTGAATTTCTCTGTCAGGACACCCCCACCCCTCCGGTCCCTCTCTGGGCCCTAAAAGAACTCTATTACTGACCGCCGCTGTCAGTCACAGCACCCACTGACAGACTACTGAAAGCCCAACTGTATGTCTCCATCTAGCATGTGTTAAAAGTTACGGACCCCTCCAAAAGCTCTAGTCCGCAACGCAAGTCAGATGGAAGCAATGACAGCAAAGGCAGAGCCAAGACTTTCTATGAAATGTTTTAATATGCAAAAAAGAAATTGGGTCAAATATTCCAAGACTTACGGTAAATAGGCGGAGCCTCCCTGTAGTTTGGCTCCTTCCCAAAAACAGTCCAGCGGGGTGATTATCATACAGGGGAATAACTTGTCAATCATCTGGGATCAGGAAATAGAAAGGAAGCATGATTAAACACCACAAATCAGTGAAGAATGTTTATTAAAAGGAATAAAAATCAGTTTGTTCCTTTGTCAACTCACCCTTTCAATCATGACATTTTCTATAATAGGGACTCCTGATTTATAGCATATTTTGTTAAGATCCCACGATCTATGAGAAAGAAAATAACATTTTTATTTCCAACTTTTACTGATGACACAAGCTTTAACACAAGGAAATTATTGACAGAACATATCCACCGTCCGCTTACTTTCCAAACAGCGACACCTGAACCTTGCTGGCAGACAGAGCGGCTTCCATGTGAACCAGCAAAGCCTCCTGGGTAAGAATATTGGTGCCCTCTTCTTTGGGGGTCTGGATGAGCATCTGTGAGGTAAATACTGACTCCTCTCCCTGCTTCTCCCTGGTGTAGCGAAGCTCCGTGCTCACCCGACTGCCGGCTAGAAAACAAAGAATAGAGAATATATTGATACCGAAGTTTCGATTCAGATTAGATTACTGAATGCATTAGCACAGAATTTCTTTAACGCACACAAAACTGCACGCATAGACACAATGGGATCGTATAACAAAGTGTCTTGCATGCACTGTACATACACGCGCACACTTACACAAGAACACACACATATATCGACCAACGCCCTTGGCCCTCGCCAGTGTTGGTTTTGAAGGCACTTCACACAAGCCAGCGTCTGGCCAAGAGAAATGAGTAATACAGCTTCTCATTGGCTCCTTCTGTGAAACAGATGTGCCCTGTTAGTTAGGAAAACCAGCCTTCTGATGCCCCAAAAAACCCCTCTACCACTCTGCTCGGGGCAGCAGATATGGACGAAGACATTATGAACACACACGAGAAAGGATCACGACGCACAACCGATGAACTCGTCTTCTTCCTGTGTCCATCTTTGAGGCAGTTTAGATGGCAAATGGCAAAATATAAGTGGACATGAACTACTATATGAAAACAAAGAAGAAGAGAAGAGAGGAGATGAGAAGTTGTGAATGACACACATCAAAGATTTAAGGAGATAAAGTAGGGTAAACAGATTCACAGAGAGAGAAATTTGAATGTCAGAGGTGGTGAACAGACAAGAGATAGAAAGAGGATGGATAAAACAGAGAGAAACAGAGAGAGAGAGAATTATATACGGTGAACAACCTAATTAGAGAAGGTTGCCCTGAAAAGAGTTTGCCAGCCGCCAGGGGGATCTGTGCCTGTGCCAAGTGGACATGAAACATGCCGCGCTGGATCACAGAGGGCCCGCCTACCCCTCTTGCTGTCCCACTACATGACAACCCCAGAGAGAGAGAGAGGAGAGAGAGAGAGAGGGAGGGAGGTGGGGAAGTTTGGAAACAAGGAGCTACCTCCTTCTTAATTCTAACTCTCATCACTCTTCTACTCACTTTCACTGCGTTGCGCTCAGTCATGGCTTTACCTCTCTCAGCATCTCCTCCTCCACTCCTCTTAATACAATCTATAGCTCCTGCCCCTGTCTTTCTCTCTGTCTTTCTTTCTTCCTCCCTTTCCCCTCGCACTCTCTACACCTCCCCCCAGCCTAGAGCAGGCTCCTATAATTGATGGGGGAAAAAGAAAAACAAACTATTCAGCCTACGCCATGAAAAGTGTGAGATCAGGTTAGAACTCTGGCCCTCAGAGTCACACTCCCAATATTTCTAGGCTTTGCTTTCAAGGCTTTAATTACCTACGGAGAGGCTCGAGAATATCAGGTCGCCTCGTTTAGTTGCAGTCACTGGTGTCTTTTTTTTTCTTTTAAGTGTCTGGCTCAGTGCATCCCAAAAGATAATACCTCAAAATGGGGCATGTTCTTGTTGGGTATTCTTTGCATATCTGGTCCTAAAAATGTTTTAAAGTCAAGAAGTATTTATAAAGCTTTTATTCCAAGGGAGCCACAACAGAAAGATGTAGAGTAAGTAATTTCCTGAAGACTTCTGAAGACTCTTGTGGTTGGGAAAATGAAGTTACTCAAAAATAGTACTGGTTCAGTATTTTAAAGTTTATTTGACTCTTATTAAACCATTTTCACACTGCCAAGTACATGTACAATGTGATGAGGCTTGATGTAAGAACGGTCCTGGGACGTATAGTTTCCTTGCCACACAGATATCCAATCAAAAAAAAAAAAAAAAAAGACTACAAAATGGAACCCTTTCCATTCACGAACTTCTTTGACATCTGTTAAACCTTTTTTGACATTTCGTATGTTAACCTCTGCAGCGTGGGGTTTTGATCCCAACAGGAACTGGGTGGCTCGGAGAGACTCTGGCTCTGTAATTACAGGCCTCCTGAAGTAAATTATAGCTATTTGTGTCTCGTTCCTCCCATCTGGACCACCCAGGCAGCCAGTCCTCTCTCTTCTCTCCCTCTCTCTCTCTTTCTCGCCTTCTCTCCTCAACCCCTGGTCCGGCCCCAACCACCCAACTTTGAGCTTCGCAGCTCCTCTGTGCTCAGCTCAGCTCTGCTCAGCTCACCGCTTCCTCAAGAAGGAACCTCGTCCTTTCTTTTCTTATCTGTCTTTCCTTCTGTCTCCTGGTTTCTCCTCTCCTTTTCCACCCTCTTTTCTCATTTTCTGCTTCTTTCTCTTTGTCACTCTTTTTCAACCTCCCCCCCTCTACCCTCTCCTCTCCCCACACTCTGCCTGCGCTCCACACAGCCTTAAAGAGACAGTTCCCGGAAATTTTCCCACCCTGGGAAGAAAGCGCCTTTGAGTGTGGGGTTTTAACACCCCAGTGGCTGGTAATTTTATTACATGAGCAATTTTGTAACATGAAATATTAGTCCATGTCTGGCAACATGATCAGAAATGAAAAAGAAATGATCACAACTGTCTAAATCACATCCACAGCTCTTTCATTGGATGTTTTTGAGAGACTCGACCACCGTCTTACAAATTTTAGCAAACAACTTGACTCTGTTGGGTGAAACATATGAATTCATTTACTAGCTTCACCACTAAAAGCACTTTCACAACAGTTACGACATTGGGAAAGTGAAAAGCAAGCGAAAAATGTCATAACAAGCCCTGACATGGTTTCATGGCTGTGGGTGTACAAATACAATGTTTGCATGTGTCCGTGTGTGTCCGTGCCAGTGGGTGTATGTGTGTGTGTGTGTGTGTCTGTCTGTGTGCGTGCACCGGTGTAAACACTGGACCCTGTCTCCATCAACCTCAGTCATTTCCTCCCCACCTGACCCCTCCATTCCCAAAAGCCGAACACCCAGAATCCCCTAACTCTGTGAAATATGTGCGGCTTCTCACATCTGGCTTCTAGGACGGAGCCAAGGCCATCATTAAAATGCTGTGCTTCAAATTTATTCTATTCTATTCTATGCTTTTCTATTCTATTCTGTCTTCGTGGCTTACAGGCCCTAGTCCCAGTTCCAGGCCATGCTAGGTCAGACCAGGCCACCTTCAAAGTTCAGTGTGGTAGATTAGCTGGATTAGGGGGCCTCTGAAAGGCCCCACGCTGCTATGGAGGAAGACCCAAGACGAAGAGGGCTGCAAGTGACATGTATGCCGTTACCTGCTACGCAGCACATTGGAAGTTACCTTTTCCAGATTTACACAGCATGACAACATGACAGGAAATGTACAGCTCTACAGAACCTCCCTTTAAAAAAGATTTAAGGAGAAAAAGAGTTCTCACCACCACAAAGTAGCAACAACAACAACAACAACAAAAAGAAAGCTATCCCTTGGCTGCTGTCGTCCATACATCATTTGCTTTTTTCTCCACAGTGTCCTCCAATAAAGGTCCTTTATGTCTTTTGATTTTCAGCTAAGGAGCCAAATGAGAAATTCATTCTCCTGGCCTGGCACGCAGCTTCACAAAAAAACCCCTCTTGCTTCTTTTGTCACATGTGGACCCACCAGAATCAGGACTGTGCCCCACTTTGGGTCGTCAGCCCGGGCCCTGCCCCTGTGGCATTCCCTAGCCGGGGCACCCCCCAGCAGATGGGCTGTTCCTTGATACAATCCTTCAGTAAAGCAGCTCCACACTGAATGCAGACCCTTTTGTCATTCAACCCTTCAATTTCTTTCAGATGTTTCCCAACAAACAGCAGAATAAAATAAAGAGGGAACGTTTCTTTTTCTTTTTTCACAACAAAAGCAAATGGACCAAAACTTTCCCAGCCTGTAAAACAATGCCAGAGTCGGCTGTGGGAGGGTGAGGCTGGGGGCAAGAAAGAGAAGCTGGCACTTTGCTATCTTACCTATAGAAATACAATGTGTATGTGTGTGAGTGTGTGTTGTGCTGTATCTGTTCATCAATCCTCAAAGACAGTTGTATTATTTTAGAGGGAGGAAAAAAAAAATCAATGTGTAAACACAAGAATACAAAATGATCACTTTCAATTTGTTTAAATCCAGAAGTTCCCACCATGATGAAAAAAAAAAAACAACCAGCCTGAGATCACACCTTAAAAACAGTATAAAACAGTGAAAACAACATGAAAAATCAGTTTCACTTACATTCTATTCAGATGTGCCAGTGGTGTTAGCCACCACACATAAATTTCCACCAGGGTTGGCATTTAGGCACTTTCTATTTCCATATGTATAGGCTTGCCTCTGCTAATTATGCTAATCATGGGCAGTGTTGGCCACTGTGAAAAATAGTCACATTAGACACTCCACTGACCGCTAATACTGCTTAATGTGTGGTTGAAACATACATTCATCCCTGCCTGAAAGGCAAAATTTTTCCACGTTGCTGGTCTCATTCAGAAGAGAAATGAATTTATTGAGCCCAAGAACCATTTCTTTTTTCCCTCCCAACTACCAAGAAAATGTTCACTCTCTCTCTCCATCTCCCTCTCCCTTTACTTTTTATACTTTCATGGTGTGAAGACAGAGGCAAATGGTGCAAACTCTAAGGTGACTGGTGTCGCTTTATTTCGCGTAGACCAAAGACAAAGGTTGCTCTTCAGCAAGGAAAGAAAGGGTGCCACACTATATTGATTGAGTTTTCATTATCCTGTTTTCGGCTGCATTGCAGCCTTTCAGGATATTGCATTCAATGTTGCAAAGAGTCTGACAGTCCAGTGCCCTTTTTATAAAAGCCCTGGCACCAAAATAGCAGTATAATGGTATGTTATCACTGTAAATGTAAATGTGGCTGTTTTGAAATCCAGTCCACATGATGAACATCTTTAAAATTGCTACTGAAAAAAGACAGGTAAAAAGCGGTCTGTGTGTGTTTCCTGTGCCCTGGAAGCAAAAGCATGTGTCTGTCATATGCATATGTATCTATAGCTGCTCAATGTGTGTTTATTTGTTGGGGGGTGGTCTTGGTCTGACTGTGGAAGAGTGTGTGTGTTGGGGGGGGGGGGGGGTTCTGAGAAAGGGGAGGGAATGGAGGGGGCTGGGGTTGGGGGGGGGGGGGGGGGGGGGGGGGGGGGGTGAAATAAACATTTAGAAGTGACCCAGGTTGACTCTGGTCTTGTTTGTTCTCTCTACCAGTGAGGTCCTGGGCCCTGAGCGCTGGGAGTTTATTTATCTAGCTGGGGCACCACCGCGCACTATTCACCTCCAATAATGCCTCATAGAGCTCCCTTTCTGTGTCTGAACTGGGGCGCTGTGTGTGCTCCGATGAATTATAGCATTTACCTGCTGTGCCGCTCTGAGGTTTGTTTAGAGAAACTGCTCCAAACATCGAAATGCCCACGTGTGCATTTGCTCGTTTGCGCAAACTCAGGGGTGTTTTCTCTCATCCAGACTTTCTTAGTGTCTCTTAATCAAACTGTCTCTGGGTCTCCTCATATCTGCAAAAGATCTTGTCCGATTTCATTGTAGCTGGCAAAGCTAGCACTTGTGGGCCTTTACCTCCCTCCCTGTGTATATGTAGGTCTTTACCTCCCCCTTTCCTGTCCGCTTTCTACATAGCCTCTTTATGGGACATGTGGTGCGCCTGCTATCTGGATAGGACCTGTCTCACTGCACTCATATTTGGACAGCTTGAGTCTGTGTACATGTCTGTCATGCCTCGTCCAAACTCTGCCAAGAAGGATGAGTTTAGTTAATGTAAGAGTAAACACCACCACTTTTACATGGAGGCCATTTCTTTCCTCTCTTTCCCCAAAACAAGCTTTTCAAGTGGGTCTTTGTGTGTGGGGCGGACAACCTGAGCTGAAAAGGTCTTACCATTTAATACATGACTTACAACAATTATCCAAACACACTGCAAAACAAAACATTAAAATTTCAAGCTTAAGTAAGCAACATCTCTTCCTGAGACTACTCCCTCCTGCAGCCCTTTATGGTGAAAGACATGCCCGAGACAGTCTCACGTTTGATGTTTGTTCAAGTGAGACAGGCAAAAACACAAGCAAAAAAAAAAAAAAAGCGTCAGCTAGCCATAAACCTTCCACCCTGTTCCTGCACCAACCCCCCAATGTCTCTCTCATCCTTCTCTTCTTCCTGCACCTCTTTTTACGATCTCTCTCTTTTCTGCTCCTGGACAATACAGGCTGAGTCGCACGTTGCTCAGCTCACACCAACTTTCACACTCTCAGAGGTGGCCTGGAAATATAAGCATAAACTCAGACATAATGAAGACATCATTTATATTGAGATTATATAGGGAATTTGGGGGGTTGTCAAATGTAATATAATTCAAGCACTTTCAAATGATATACCGTTAAAAAGGGAAATGTAGTATTAGTGTTTTGTAAATGTAGTATCATCTCCTCTTCATTGGCTGCCAGGATTTGCTTCACTTTCCAGAAAAAAAATAATACTCTGAGGCATTAAAAAAACAGCTTGCAAAACAAGATCTGTGAGTAATTTAAGGCATTTTGATGGGTGATGTCTGTCTCAGATTCTCTTCAGTGACTGAATAGGAAGCCAAAAATAGTCCTTAATCCTCTTGTCGGACTACACACCCTGATACTGTGGCTTTTATTCTCACCTACACAGGTGTGAGCACTGAAGGCATGATTAACCCTTTTACTTTCTCTCTGCATGTCCTCCTTGAAAATAAAAAAGAGTTTCCAGAAGAGTATCCTTGGAGCAAAAAAAAATGATATGACTAAAAGCTGGGGGTGCAGGTATGCCTTGCACAAAAACTAACTTTTACTCCCATTACCTCCCATTCTGAGTCTCTCTGTCTACTCCTTCTAGACACAGACTGCACTGCTGTGCTCTGCTTCACAGTGTTTTGGTCCTGGAGGAGGAGGGAGGAAGCAATTAAAAAAGCCCTGGTGGCCTGACTTCACAGAGAAGGCAGACAGACAGGTAGAAATATAAACAGACACGCACATAAAGTGCAGGCAGACACGCGGGCACTCAGTCAGGAAATTCAGGCGGGCAGACAGGCGGCCGGGCAAGCTGTACACGCCGAAGGTGGCAAAGATGACAAGTGTATGTGTTTGTGTATGTGTGAGTGCCGCGGGGGCAGCCTTCAAGTATGAATATATGACGATGGGAAGCATATGCCACTAGCACATTGACACACACACACACACATCTTACACCATGCTGGCAGAGTGTTAACACATAAGGTGTCAATTCACAGCTAGTTTATAGTGAACAAATTAGCTTACGAGCGGAAAAGCTTTGTTTATGCTTGCAATTTGGAAAAGCTGCTTCATAAGAATCATTTTCAGATATGATAAAAAATGACTTGCAGGTTTACATTAGTATGACATTTCTTTGAAGTTAAGATATATAGACAAAAACGATCCGATAAAATTGAATAACTAATGTAGAGAAACATTTTGAGTCTCTTAATATGAAATCAGCTGTCTTATTAGCAAGCATATCATTCCTCCCTCTTGTGCTCTGGCTTATGTGCAATGGTGCATGTGTGTGTGTTTTTCTGTGTTTGTGTGTGTGAGAGAAGAGAGAGAGAGAGACAGAGAGGAGAACTAACCTCTCCTTGTTACTGAACCACTTTACTCTCCATTGAGGCCCTAGCAGTTTTGTCAATGGGCTATTGGTGGAAACAAGGCAGGCAGAAACTTTAGAAACATGGCCACAGCCTCTAAAGGCACAGCATTCCTATTCAGCCTCCCCGGTTCAACTCTCTCAATCCCGCAGCAAAACAACTGGCACACAAACATCTAAACATCTCCTTTAAGAGACGGCTCTGCTAATTAGCTCAAGAGGTAATCCTGAAGTTTTTACACTAACCAGAAGGAAACCAAAGAAAAAGGAGACTGTGGAAATTCAAACTCTTGTTCCTTGTTTTTGCGAGAAATTCAGGCTTTTCCTTCCGACCTCAAGCTAATCATTTCAGTGACAACATTTATAGGGAGTGATATTTTTTTATTGTGCCTAAAAGAGGAGCTTATTCAAAGTCCTGCACAAGTGAAGCGCACAGCCACCTAACACTTCTCCTGACACCAGCAGTGTGTGATTCCTCCCAACACCTCCGCTCGGCTCCTGTGAGAGACGCCTATCCCCGTCCTCCAGTGACATGGTGGGCTTAAAAACCCTATAGAGTCTGTTTATATTCACCAACTGCTGTGGCGCTTTTAGAGCGTGCAGATGGGTCAGGGTCAGAGCCCTCAAAGATGGCTAACCATTCACACAGTCCATCTGCTGCGGGGATCAGCCCCGGCACTGAAAGCCTGGGGGTTTAAAAGGAATTTGGCCAGTGTGAAAAACCAAATAAAGCTGCCTCTGCCCCTGAAAATGTACAGATAACCTAAACCTAAAATGCGCTGAGAGAGGGGAAAAGAGAGAAGTTGTCAAATGTAGAGAAGGTTTGTGAATAATTAGTGCAGAATCCTAAACACAGCCATCCTTACAGCAAGCAAAAGATACTGCGTGCGTGTGACACTGCAATGCAGTCATGTCAGAGATGTGTTTCAGCTTAACTGTGACTTATTAAGAAATGAACAGACGTGAGCAAACAACGCTGAGCTTCAAGAATACAACAATCCTTTTGCAACGCACATAGACAACAGACATGAACTACTACAGATAAGGGAGTTAATACTGTGTCTACAAGCTATTTGAAATTTGTATTCCTGTTAAGGAGAGGTGATGGTGTGAGAAATTTACAAAAACAATGTGTGTAATAGTCATTTCTGACCAGCCATACACTAAAAAACAACTCAAATCAGCCTCAGCCTTGTCGCTGCTCCAGTCTGGATTTCGCTAAAACAAACAGTCAGTCTGTCAGTCACTGAACACCTAGTACCCTCCCATGGCACTGCTATGACACTAACATTGCCTCCCTCACATCTTCCCACCACCCACCACTGTCATTCAAACCCCAATTAAACCCAAACAAGCTCACAGAAATGTGCAAATTACTACGAGCTGAGTGTAAACGTCCGCATATCCAGCCACGAGCCTGAGACTGACCTTACAGTATGATGGTTTGCCTCAAGGATGCACTTTGAGATGCTGTATTTGAGTGAGAAACAGTCACAACAATAGGCGCTGGTGCAAAACTAACAGCACTTGCTAAAGGTTTGTGTCGCTGCTTCACAAGAAACATCGCTCAGGAGCAACACAGGCTGCGTCAAATGAGAGGTATGACGAACTCACCTTCCACCCATAGCTGTTCGATGTCCGTTTCGATGGCTGCAACTCGGAGTCCCACAGACAGAGCCCCAAATACTAAGAGTCCAATAAAGAGGACCTTCCCACAGTGCCTCTGGATGTGGCAGCCCAGAGAGAACAGGAGGGCCTGGAACCTCGCCCGGATCCACAGAGGAGCTTTCTGACCTACCGCCTTACCCTGGATTTGAAGAAGCAGGGAGAGCGATAAAAGGACAGTATTATTATTTTCAACATATGGTACCATACATAGATAATGCATAATTGCACAGCTTGTATCTCTATCTCTGTCTACAGTGTGCAGATTTTACACCACACCTAAAGCACAGTGACAACTACCACCCAAAACACTGGATGACACATGCCTCTGTATTCAGGGAGAAGACATTTTTTGTAAAACATAAAATGCGGCTTCATATAAAATGGTGACAAGTTAAGATGCTAACTAGCTAACCACAGCTTTGACTGCCAATGCTGTCATGTCCTCTGTGTGTGTGTGTGTGTGTGTGTGTGTGTGTGTGCTGTCAAGACTCCAGCTAAAACCTCATGTCCAACACCTGAACTTAGTCCAGACTCAGGACAGGATCTCCCATGACGCCTCACATTTTAAGATGATTTAAACTGCACAGTCATGGCAATAATTTGTACAAGTATTCATTTGATTTGTGGAAACTAGGTCCTGGTAGCTTCAGCTCAGAGAAGCCCAGGGAAGCAGCTATGAAAAAAGACAAACGCGAACGCACCATTTTCACTCATACAACAAAACCACACAGGGGAAAAAGGGAGTTATCAGATTATAGTTCCAGTCTGGAAGTTGGAAACTTTCAGTAACAACATTATTAAAGATGTCACTTTATACTAACCGCCTTATATAAATCTGCTCTTTAGTGTTTGTATCACAAAGTTATCACCATATGTTCAGTGCTGTTGAAAGAAAATAGTGGTAGTTAACTTTCTGGATAAGTAAAGGCTTTTTCATTTGTTTCTGCGTGAGTATAAAGTGATACATAGCCCTCTAATAAACTCAGTTGTTTACAAATGGAGGTTCAGCTGACATCTGTTTCCCTGTGGTTATCTGCATTATCCAGTTTTCCCCTCTAATTTCCAACATAACTGTTAGAATCTCTCTTCCACTCTAGTCCCTGTGCTACAAATGTCACTGCTGCAGAGAGACATTGCACTGGTGTTGTGGTTTCTCTCAGCAGTGCTGAAACACGTCCAAGCATCCGGGCGGTCCAAAGATGCTTTGTCAGATCAAACTCAATCAGTGAATTCCTTTACAGGACCCACCACATTTCCAAACAGACCCCGGGCCAGTGCGCTCTCCGCTGCCTGCACAAAGCCAAAAAACACGCACAACACGACCGGGGATATGGGAACAAACCCTCACTATCTCTCTCACACACATTCACGCACATACACACACACACACACACATACGGTGGTTTTAACAACAGAAGAAGAAAAAAAATGAATGAAAGTCTAGTGTCCATTCAAATGAACAGCAAAGTTAACATGCTGCCAAATATGAAAACTCTTGTTGAGTTGTTATCGCTTCAATCCAGGGGGTTCCTAACATGTCACGCAGATTATGGTCTATAAGAGTTAAACATGAAGTAATGTTTTTCTAGTTTATCAACCTGTGATGATAATTCCTCCACTCATTCAGTTAAACGGTCATCTGTTAGACTGAACTACTCCTGATTTTGCTGTCGTTTCCCTCCGGGAGCTCCGGTGGTCCCCGGACCCCGGCGTGCGAGCCGCTGCTTCTGCCTACCCTACATTCCCACATGCGCCCTCAACTCACGATTAGATAACGGCTAGAACCACAAGCTACCTTTGAAGACCCTTCATTCACATTTGCTGACTGAATGAAAGCTGCCCCTTCGTAGTAAAAAAAAAAAAAAAAAAATCCACTCTAGACTGCGAGCGTTGTATCACCTTTGAGATCTGTTTAAGTGCGAAAGCAGCGTGGCAGTAGCTGGGTCTCCGGAGTAGGTCTGGGTTCGCAGGCGGCTGGGAGCGCGTAGTGTAACTCGGGGGTAAATCTCCAAAGACGCCGGCCCCTGGGACCCCGCGATCCGAGGCCATAGTCCAAAGAGGGTGAACGGGGCGCAGAGCGAAGCGACAGAGAATCGGTGCGAGTTCAGAAAAAGCGACAATAATCCAACATAGAAGAGGAGCGCATCCAGCACCGCCGGCGACAAGTTAGAAGAACGTTTTCTAGTCTTCCTTGGAGCCAAATAAGTCTCGAAACTCCATCCCAACATTATGCGCCGAAATCCGTATAGATCCTTCAGTCTTCATTCGTCCCGACAGTTTATGAAACGACGTCTCAGCGAGGAGTAGTAGTAGCTGTAGTAGTAGTAGTAGTAGTAGTAGTAGTAGTAGCCTATGTCTGAGCCGTCCGTGTCAAGTCTAACTCCGATCCCGTAGCGGTAACATTTGGAGAAGTTCGCCTCTCGGCAAATCCTGAAAAGGGAGGTTTGATGGAAAAGTGCTCCGGCTCCCATTGGCCAAGGAAGAGGCAAATTACTTTGCAAACATCGCCTATTATTAGCTGCTAAGCAACAGCTCACCAAAGTGGAGAGAGAGGGGGACCACCCAGGCTGCTGCTGCCTGGGCTGGAGGGAGGGGAAGAGGAGGAGGGGGAGAAGTGGGGGGAGGAGGAGGGGAGGAGGCGAGGGAGGGGGGGGGGGCAGAGGAACTCTTTCAATAAACTCTGCACAGCCGCGCACGCACGCACACACACGCGCGCGCGCACACACACACACACACTCAACGCACACAGCTCGCTGCCTGCCCGCCTCACTTGCTCTCTGAACATTATTCCCAGTGGCCCGGGCCCTCCAGTTTGTAAGGAGCAATCGCACATGCCATCTATTGATATAACAGCGACAGGCACGCACACAATTTCCAGCTCCTCTGTTTCATCAGCACAGTCCAATCAGTGAGAAAAAAAAAGTTAATTCAGCTTTTTAGTCAAGAATGTAAACAGGAGTCTTTCTTTTTTTTTTTCTTCTTCTTCTTTGTATGGGAGAATTACAAATCTTTCAACACGTTTCATATCACTGCAGGGCATCTCATGTTTGGTGAAGTTTTGGAGTCTCACATTTGTTACTGAACACCCAAAAGACATTTTTACCCTCTCAGGTCTTTGCTGTGAGTGCAGTTTGTTAGAGGAAGCTGTGGAGAAGAATTGTATGAGTATGTATGTGTGCAGGTTTTTTAGCACTAACAGCTGTAACCTCACCTCTTGTGGCCAAAAGCTTCTAAAAGTAGGTTTACAGGTTTTCTTACACCTTAGAAAATGTGACCCCTTTGTCACTATAAAACATGTACTGTTAAAAGATCATGGGAATTATTCCACATATGCATCTTTTTTCTTTTTTTTTTCATTGACACCTTAAAGCCGCCTGGTTCAGTGTGACGCCCTTATCTCTGTGGAGACTTTTGGAACGTTTCCATGTCTTGCCATGCATGATTTCATGAGTTCAGAGAGCAGTTCACCTAAGGACTGTGCCTGAAAAAGAAAGAAAGGAAGAAAGAGAGAAAGAAAGAAAGAAAAAGAAAGTGGGTTCTCAGACCAGATTTTTTTTTCTAATCTCTTTCTTTAAAAAAAGGTAAGGAGTGTCTTGGTGGTTTGTTAATGTATAAGCCCCCTGTGGCCCCACTCATGACAGTATGGGGGTGAAGAACAAACACTTTACCAGATTACACAGTCATTCCCTGCTTAAACACCAACCTGTGCTGCTGTGTGGGACATTTGTCAGGTGGTCAATGCTAATTTGAGGGCCTTTGGGTGACTGTAAAGCAATTTGAATGTAAGTGTTGGTGCTGTGGGCTCATTCTGTTTGTGATGTTTGTGACAGCTTCAGTAGGCGCAGGTTCAATCAATAATGTCACGTCTTACTACTGAGCTGTTACGTCCATCATCACTGTTTACATGACATGTAGACAAAGAGCATAGGGACAGAAAATATGTTATTCATTCATATAATTTTAAACTCTTTCAACTATAGTGCCATAACACAATGAACAGCCATATGAGTAAAGATATCCAAATGAGTAACGATGTGAGTGGCAGTCAGGAAGTAGATATTTGTAAATACTATAATATAATGTAGCCCTGCAAATCAGCTCCTGTATCACAGATCTCATTTTCCCTAAATTGTTCCTTTTGCACTCAGTGTCCAAAATGAATTGGGAATCGTATCAAGAGCTGAAACAAACTTTTTTTCAAGTAATCTATTATCTTGAGATGTCAGCACAAAATGGAAAATGCCCAAGGTGATGCCTTCAAATGTTATTATGTCCAATCAATGATCCAAAATCCAATTTTTAATTATATAAAAAAGAGAAAAGCAGGAAATCCTCATGTCAGAGTATTTAGTGTTTTTGCTTAAAGAACTATTTAAATCACTGATAGATTATCCAAATAATCTGTGATTAACTTTCTCTCAACTAATCAGTTAATCATCCAATCATTTTAACAAAAAATCAAACATGTTCATAAAATAAAACGTATAAACTGTATGTATGTACTGTACATACATATATAGCTGACATGACCTGCCTTATGGCTATCATTGTTGACATTAGTAAGGCCTTTTCTGTCCAGCTACAGCAATACTTAACATGAGATGGACACAAAATTAAACACAAAGCTGAGATACCTTTTGTAACCACACCCCCAGACCTCTATTTTCTGTCGTGTGCCTACACCAAATGAATTAATGTGGTTACAAAAAAGTAGCAGAGATACATTTGTAGAGTTTTGTTCAGTTTTGAAGTCTTAAATGTCTGAATATGATAAACCTGCGGTCAAGCATTTCTGCTGGTGTAGAGCAATCTCTTTATATCCCTGGATAAAAAGCCTACCCTCTGACTTGAAATGTAGAATCACATGATACTGTTGTGAACTTCTCATTTACCACGATTCCACCGCTCTCTGCAGAAGTTCATTGATACACCTACATATACACTTACTCATCCATCTGTCCAAACGGAGCTCATGTTTCCAGGGTGGCACTGGCTGCTCTGTGTTTCCTCTTTGCTGGAACTGGGGGTATGGTTTGCCTGGACTGGGTTGGGTCGGGCTGAGTGGTAAGAGGGAAACAGGCAGCTGGAAATGGGAGCTAATGTGGAATGTGAGGAATTGGGTTGTGTGGTAGGGGGCCCCTTCAAGCCTAACAAACTCAGGGAGGTCCGAGGCCTGGTCTGGAGGCCTTGGATAAATAAACCATCCGAGATGACCATGCGCTGTGCAGATATCTGCCATCACACCGCCCCGGCCTCTAAACACAAATTGCCCAAGCCCTCACTCCCTCCTTCCCTTCTCCACGTCCTGTGTCCCATATGGTCCCTCTTCCTCCATCCATTCCCCTCCTCTCTTTATCTTCTCCCTAGTTCCATCCTCTCTACTCTGCACTCATTTTTATTTCTGATTTTCTCCTCAACACCCTCATCTTCCCCTCCGTTTCAGCTGCTACTCTACTCCTGCTCTTCCTCTTACCCCCACACCCCCACCTCCATTCCTCCATTTCATCTCTCCCCAGTGGCTCCATCCATCCATCCGTTCATCCGTGCATGCATGGCTGGCTGTCCGTCCAGGGTTCTGTATGTGCTATAGGCAGAGCTACGGAACCGCTCTGGCACTCAGCCGTCTCACAACAGCCGAGGCGCCTGGGGTTCAGGCCCAGAAAATGTTTATTTATCAAAGAAAGAGGCTGTGAGACTACGTTTCTTCTCTTTCTCTCATAAGGAATGAGCAAAGGTGCACAACTGAGTAGAAGCAAAGAGGGATTAAATATGTGTACCATGTTCGAGCAACAGTGGTGGTCATGACCTCACAGCAGAGGTGAAATTCAACCATAAAAGACATATGCCATAATGCTATTCCAAACAAATGTGTTATGCACCTGGGGAGCATTGAGGAGACAAGAAAAAGACAGAAGAAGAGACAGAACCCAACAAAAGTTTAGATTATTGCCAACAAAAAATAAGCTTTGCGTGAAAAGATGATCATCCAGGGAAAGAGTATCGATACCGTGCAGAATTCTGTGGGAGTCAATGGAAAAAGTGACCTATCCTCTGAGAAGCAAAGGGACTATTTTTGACAGAAACTGTTATAAGTGCACCATTTACAAGAAACAAGACACAGAACGTGTAACTAAACTGACTGAATATGGAATAATTCGAAATAAGAATGCCTATAATACACGTCAGAGTACTCACGTGAGAATGTTACATTTTGTCACATTTGTCGCTTGTTCCAGACCTGAAAACCAATTTTTTAAAAAGTGAGGTGAAAAACAAACACATGCTTCAAAGTAAGACAGTTAAATCAGAGTTGGTTATCTTTCTATCTCTACCCTCATATCCAGGTCCTTGATAGACAGTACCAAGTCTGGATCAAACGTTAAAAAACATATAATTATGGACACAAGATTTAAAGGAAAAGGATCAGATGATCTGAGATAGGAATATTTTCATTTTTTTTTTTTTTTTTTTTTTTTAACAGTTTCCCATGAAAATGTCAGAATGCATTTAAGCACCTCAGGACCTGTGTGTCAACATGAAAGATAATCAGATACAATGTGTGAGAAAAATGTATTTATTCACACCTCATCCTTCCTATAAATCTGGCACCAAGATCAAAAATCTAGAAAAATGTATAAATAAACTGCTGTTGATTCAAGTCTGGAGCAACGATAATGCCCCTATTCAAATTATACAATCACTAAACAACCTGAAGGGGATTGAGGTGGTATGATGATAATATTTTTTTTACTCTCTTATTACGCCCACAGTATACTTATCTATGTGTGAGGGCAATTTTCAATAATTCCATCATGCAAACCACTTTAAAGCATAAAACAACAGAGCATCACATCTAGTGCTTAAAAGAAAAAGACTGAGACATAACAAAAAATTTCCCTGGAGAAAAAAAAAAAACACAAGAGAACAAATCACAAACACATTTCGGGGTCAACGCTTATCCAGATGAACAAATTATTTGCATGATGACCAAACTGAATATTTGGCCATTGGGCTGACAGACTAGAAAAATAAAGCTGTTGAAAAAAACATAAAGAGCTACATTTCGTGACGACGGATAAAAAATATACACTGTAGTTTTAACCCCCAAAAAAAAGTCTGTACTTTTTCGGTCATAAAACATTTTCACGTCGGGTGTTTGATTTAAAGTTCACAAAGTCGTCTCACATATCGTCGGGAAAACCCATGAGATGTTTTCAACTTTACAAGTCTATAATTACACAAGTTTCCCAGATATCAGTAAAAAGGCAAAAAGTTGCCTGGTAGCAGAGAGACACTTTCTGCATTGAACACTTCTGTCAGTCTCAGAGGAGAGTCAGAGCTGCCACCCACAGTCTCACACAAGATTAATTATGATAATGCATTTCTTTACCCCTTTGTCACCGTAATGAATGGTTGCCTTTCTAGGGGGAAAAACACACAAAACACAGAGAGAGACAGAGAAACACACTTTTCTTTAAGTCTTTGTTTGTGCGGTTGTAACAGAGGTATTGTCAGACATGGCTAGCAGGTGGTAATGCAAACTCAGACCTGTAGCTTTAAAAGAAGTTTGTGTGTGTTGGTGTGTGTGTGTGTATGTGTGCGTGTATATTTAGGCAAATATAGCTGAAATGGTATAGCTTTTCAAAAAGAACCTCCACACTATTGTGATCTGTTACAAATGATGAAGAAGCTTATCAGAAAAGCTCCCATCTTAAGACTTTGAGACAACACACAGCTGCCTTCTCACACACAAAAATGATATTTAGATACATTTTTTGAGAACTGCAGCAGGGAAATAGAAAAATAATACTTCAAATTTTCAAATTTCTAATCACTTACACTCCATTTTAAACATTTTTTCTAGTTAAGCTAACCAGAAGTAGCCTTGGTAGCCTAGCCCTTTAAAATGGGAGTGATTGTAGAGAAATTACAGTGCAAGAAAACATCAGTGAGCGTTTCAGACAGGAAAAAAATGTGTTTTTTTTAATGATTTGGAATGGCCAACCTGTTTACAGTTACAGCTCTGGATGTTATAAACACTGTAATGAATAAGATTAGAAAGAAAAGGTCACCTGAGGGTGTAAAGCAGGTCAGGCTTTTGCTTCTTCCTGTGATTTTATTGCAAAAGCAGTTTAAGATGAGATCCCAATCAACCACCCAGTCAATGTTTAGTTAATTAGCTGGGGGCCTCCGCAGTGACAGACAGGAATATCTGGCTTAGAGTGTGTGTGTGTGTCTGTGTGTGTTTGAAAGGCATGTCACTGAGGTTGTTATCCCATACATGGGATCTGCGTCTCCAACACACTCTTTGTTGGCTAAGCAACATAAGCAACTGTTGTATCTCTAAAGCTTGTTTAAAAAAAAAGGGGTGGGGGGGTGTTTGTGTGTATGCATTCAGACATTTAAGTTAGTGATGGGGTGGTGTCGGTGTGTGTGTGTGTGTGTGTGTGTGTTTGGGGGGAGGTGGGCGAATGGAGGAAATTCATTTGTGGCCGGAGAACACAGAAGACAAATTGAGGAAGTGTTGTGCTAATGTGTAGGGGTCAGCAGCAAACACACACAGGTTTCTGACTGACTGCCACTTGGGTGGCCTGCTTGGTTTCTCTCTCTCTCTCTCTCTCTTTCTCTCTCCCTCTCTCACTCGCTCACCCACGATCAGCCCTCAAGCCATGAAGCCACCCAGCTACTCAGCCAACACCCCCCACCCTCCCACCCAGAGCTGAGACTCCACCTCACCTCTCTGTGCATCTGTGTATCGCACATTTGTCTCCACCATCCATCCACACCATCTATCTCCTTGACTGTATGGTTCTTTATGTTCTCTTTTTCTTCCCCTTAGGGCTCAGCAGTGAAACACCAGAAAAACTCTCTGGTTGTGTATTTTCTGCTCCTAAACCGTGTCGTTAGGTTGTTTCTTAGTCCACGTCTCACTTTGTAAATCAAAGTTGAGGAAGGTCAAACACTTCCTCCCCAACTTTATCTAACTTTTCTCTAGATAATCCTCAGACTTTACTTTGGACAATTTTCATCGCAACTTCTTCTTCAGTTGAAAAGTCTTCCAACAAAAACTATTGCCAGTCAGACATTTGGATCTCAGGATTATCCAGAATAACTGGAAGATTTGTTTCGTGAAGAACACACTGCTGCTGATCTTTTTAAATGTAATTTTTCAATATTCTGTGCTGCAAAACCAAAATTCCATCACCTCCATTGTATTCAGGTACTGGCAGAGGTGGATATCTAAAAACAGCGGCTCATAAATCCCAAATCCCTCACAGCCAGATTCCACTTGTGATAAGTGGGAAAATGTGCTTTTTGTGATTCTGTTGAACTGACCCTTTAAACTATGATACAACCAGCTGATTTCATCTATGAAATTAGTGTTTTGGAGATAAAAGCGGGACATGAGACTGCGTCATGATAATATGTCCACAAGTGTTGTATTATGCATTTATCTTGACTAAAAGCTTCAAATGCTGACAACTATTTGAATTTTCCCCAACCAGCTCTGGGTCCCTTCCCAGACCCTGAGGAGAAAAAAAAAAAAAAAAAAAAAAAAACTGATGCAAACAAGCCTCAATCTCCAGACTTCTGTCAACTTCTGTGTCATTAATGCCTTTAAACATTTCTTCATGATTCCCTCTGCACACAGGATCAAAAAAACTACACATTTCAAACAGAAGAACAAGGCCCAAACACACACTACAGAGGAACAGAGACAAATTTAGACGCCAATCGTGTGCAGCAGAAACTGATCTTAAAGCCCTTAGGTTCATATTCTGTCATAAAATAAAGCACATTTTACAACGTTACTGCACATGTGGGCGAGCCTCTTCATTTGTCGATGCTAGATTTCATCCTCGTTAAAACAAATCTCGTGCGCCCATGTGCTGTCAGCAAAATGGGTAACTGATGATAATTTGTGCATGAAAATGTTTTATGTTACAGATCACTTCTCTTCTCTCTGGTGCGAGATTAGATTTGTTTGGGATGCATAATTAGATGAAAATCTTCTGTAGAGAGGTCAGAAAATTCCACAAGGCGACAAAACCAGAGCTCAACAGACAGCCTGATATATGATCTGTGGCCTGACATCTGATCTCCAGATCTTTGAGGGTGAACATGCGCATTTGTATAAGCATGTGTGCACATGCATGCATGCATTCGCTCACTCACGGGGTCGTTACATGGCATTGATTAGTTTGTGCGACAGAGGATTAACAGCAGTCACTAGCAGGTAGGCCTGCACACGTGCGTGCACAAACAGGGGGCAAACACACATAATGTATCTGGAAGGCGGGGCTCAGCCGCGGTGGCGTTGTATTGAGGGGACCCTGGGGTCTCTGTACAAATACACAAACCTCTACCCAAACACACCCGGCTGCCAGATCTCATCATGCGGTTGAGGAGAGAGGTCAGAGTGTGAGACCGCTAAAAAGGTTAACACAGCCAAGACAAAGAGCACGGACAACGTGAACCTTAACTGTGGTATTTGTGTTTTTTAGCTCAAAACTCAGGTGACAAGTTAAAGCCTTTCACCTTCACATCTAGTCACTCCTGTGGGGCGAGGAAACGGCTACAACATGTTCTAACCCAGAGGTGAATAAGTGCCAAATTACTTTAATGACTGGCTCACTGTGACTCAGATTTTTACTACTTCATGGATGGGAATTACCATCATGGTGAAAAGATGAAACATTTGATATCTGAACATGTTGTACTCAGTGGGGAAACAACTACAAGGATGTTTCTGTAAAGGGTGAGGTTTACATTTTCAAGTTTCAAGTTTTTTTTCAAATAAAAATCTGAATCCAGTTACTTACTGAAAACCGATCAATGCGACAGCGAGTTGCTCACAGCAAAGACACAGGTAAGACAAGAAATGGAAAAGTACTGAGTTACGAAGTATTTCAGTCTGTGGGCTAAAGCCACATCTACTGTAAACACAAGCGGGAAGACAATTCTGTGGTGGGGCCTAAAAGGACATATAAAGGATACTTTGTTTTTTTAGCACTTCATCTTTTCAGTCTGGGACCCACATTTATGGAATGCGTTCTCGTAAAGGAAGCAGTCGCATGAAAGTGCGACTCCTTATTTTGCATTACATCCTGCAGCTGGAGGCTGAAATCTGTGTTTTCCATCTTGTTAAAATGACAATGTTATGTTGCGTTTCAGATGTCAGGTAGGTTGACGGAATTTCAAAGAGCAAAACCCATACTTCACCGATTTAATCTAACAAGACAATAGTCAATACATGCAATATCACGTGTCAATTAAACTGTCACTTTGGAATGCCACTGCCAATGATTTTTCCAAGATCTCTCTGGCCTTGTCTCATGGCCACCCTTAATCTATTTCCCCCATTTCATTTAAGCATTGTATTGTGGAAGAGAAGTGCACATCTACAGCACACTCAAAAGCCGACCATGTTTAGTATGCATGCACATGAACACAATATAAACCAAAAAAAAAAAAAAAAAAAACCCTGCTCAGATTCAGTATATAGTTTGGACATGCTGCGTACAGCAAGCATGGCACTTAATGCTCCACCACCTTGATGAAGATTAAAGGGGTTCTCTAGTTATTTATAACTGCTTAAATGAACAGCAGAGGCTGAGATATTCTGACTTTGAGTCCCTTGTGTAGGCTGTCACTGCCTGATAATTGCCCATGTCTTTGTAGCACAGACTTTCTGTGAAAAAAAAAGCAAAATTTTGTTAAAGTCATCAACAAAGCTGTACTTTTAAGTCTTATATTGCACCTGACAACATTACAGGTTCAAAAACATTATAGATGAAAACCACATTAGTATTTTTTTTGGTGGAATAATCATAAAAATATGTCCATATGACAAACTAACAAGCATATCTTCAGCACAGTAGAGATGGAAGACCACAACATCATAATCTCTCTCTTTCCCACACACACACATCAATATCACATCATCAGGCCACATGAGACAGCCTAAATGACTCCTGCACGGCCACAGACATGATAGGAAACAGAGGACAGTAGATCACACACACACACATACACACATAGCACCCCCACAGACATCCCTGTCCTCATCTTCTTCCTTCGTGACTAAGGAACTTCAAACCTGTAATTTAAGAAATGCTCTGCCGAAAGAATGCAATAAATCTTGTGACAGCAAAGGGAGCAGAAAGGGAAAGAAGAGGAGGAAAAAAAGAAAGAAAGAAAAGAGTCAGGCGCGAGTCAGTTTCCTCCTCCGCGGTGTTCGTGTGTGAGGGTGGGGTGTCAGTGTTAGCTGATACAGGATCAAGCTGGGTGGTCCCAGGCCTACACATACACCATTTCTGTGTACAAATAAACTTAACCCCCACGCCATTGTGGTCACCCCTCCCACAGCTTTTTCTCTACATCTCTGGTCTTCACAGCTGCACAGCGTGCACATTCAAACATGTACGAGTCTGTGCTCCTCCTCTAACAGGGTAAATTGAGTAATTGAGTCCCACTATTAGGAGACCGTAACGATCTGATAATAATCAGTGTGGTAAAACAATTACAAAGATCTGAAAGAGATGAAGGAGAAATAAAGACACCGACAGACTGACTGATGTGTTTAAGCAGACTGGTCTTTATTTGGACACAATGTACAAAAAAGCCTAGTGCTGGCAGAGAGAGTGGAACCTTCAAGCAGCATCCATGCTTCTGATTGGTTGGTCTGCTGATTAATTAGTTGTCCTCTGTGTTTTGCTGCTCTCTGATTGGTTAATGAGGCAATCCCACTCCTTCCCCATGGGAGCTAGATCTCCATCAGCTGGTCCGTTCCAACGATGACCTCGTTAGTCCTCTCAGCTGAAGAGGAGAAAGAGATTTATAAACATAAAGAAAAAGAAAAGATCGACTCAAACCAAGTCTTTGTGGTTCTCGAAGAGATGGAAAAACTGCAAGGTCCTTCTGATCAGCTCAAAAGTGCACAGTGGTCAAGTGACATTTACAACCTGCTGTATGCATAGCCCCGTTTCAAAATGAGAAAGGGTGAAAAAGTTGATAGTTTCTATTAGAAACCCCACTCCTTAATATAAGAATAAATACGGCGATCATAATCAATAAACAGCATTTTCCACTGAACACATCTTGAAGCCACGACATGCCAGCCATGACGGGTATGGCCTCGGTCTTCACTGTGAATCAGAAAATCTTTACTGTCTGTCGCAAGACCATGGAAATTTTTGTCTTGGATGTGGCTCACAGTACACATACATGCAGCAAAAACACACACTCAGAGTTAAACAAAAAACATCATGAAAATCAGCTGATCCTTGAGGATAAACCCATCCTGATCCCTGGCTGCATGGCTGACTCAGGTAGCACTGAAAAACAAACAAGAAGAAAGTCTGACCTCACCCAAATAATAGTTACAATGTGACTAGTTCCTGAGGACACTTCCAGCTGTGGCGTACCCGATTTGTGTTTCAGGAACACAATGAATCTATTATTGTTATAGATGAAAGGATCATACAACTGGTTGTTATCCCATTAAAGATACCATGTGAATACCATGTTTTGACGTGTAAATAAATAGCAATGAGCCCACAAAAACACAGAGAAGATGACGACTTTAAGGTATCAAACATGGGAAAAAAAAAAAAAGATCCCTCAAGGATACATATAATGTTTTTTGTTGAGAGAAGGAATGTAAACATAGCTCTGTTTCTTCACTCTGTATACTTTATTGCTGACCAAGTGCATCGCGGCATGCACATTTTTGAGAGCTGGCAGACAAACAGCACTGCGCTCGAGGGCTGAGCGATCAGAAAATAAAACCTGCGAGATAAATAATAAACAAGCATAGACGTGGTGAAAATTATCTTGCAAAATGTTGCCATTTCTGGCATTTTAAAAACTGTTGTTTTGCAGGTGACTGTCAACGCTTGGAAATCGGAGTTTTGTCAAGTACATCAACAGGGTGAATTTATGAAATAGTCCCTTGCTTGTAACTTTACATCCACATGAAGATTGCATCAATCTTGCCAAGAATGCAAAGGCAATGAAATGTTTACTGTAATGGAATACCCATTAAGGCATTTCTGCATATTAATTTTGATACCACACAGAAATGAATGGAAAATAAAGGTTGCCTGGGAGCTAGGAAATAAATGTATATGCAATTTGTAGTTAATGGGCTACAACAAGCATTTCCCCTGTATGGTCCTTTCATTTATCGGAGATCGCTGCCTGAATCTTTAATGTGGTGAGACTTAAGTCACGCTGACCGCTACCTGAACCTCACTAAAAGAAATAGATGATGCTTGAAGCTAAGCCTGCCAGCATTCTCACACTATCTTCCTCAACTCCAACCCGAGTTCAGTGTGAGGAGAGCAGCCGCGACTCCTCCCTTCATCCCCTCCATCCCTCCATCCCCGAGCATCGGTGCTGATCCAAAGCAAACGGTGGCAGAGAGTAATGTTCGCATCCACACAGACAGGTTTTAGTGTGAAGGAATCTGTTGCCCAGGATGGGTTTATCCTCTGCTGTGTGTGTGTGTGTGTGGAGGGGAAGACAAATGGAGCATGGGACAGCAGGAGAAGGAAGGAGAGGGAGTAAATGGATAGAAAGGGAAGTAAAAAGTTACTCAAACTGGGCCCTTTGATTGTCAGTAAGTAACAGAGTCATTATATGAATTAAGACCATGTGTATTTAGATATGTATATCTAACCAAATACAGTTAGAAATGTCAGGTAAACGCTTAAATGTAACCAGGATGCAGAGAATAGTATCATCTTTAAGGGAGGTCCATGGAGAAATGGTGTGTATTCGTCTGTGTATGCCTACTGTATAAATGCATGCGTGTGTGCGCATTTGTCAGAGCAGCCAGAGCATAGGTATGTATCCTTTAAATATCAACACCTGACAGACCTGCATGTGCGTGTGAGAGTAAGGCTAACTGTCAGGGTGGTCCGTAGCCGCTAACAGCTTCAGCAGTAGAGTGGGTGTGTAATGTCTTTAGCAGCCTGTGGTCAGCCAGTGAGATTGGTGGCGATAAGACAATACTGTGCTTTTTCTTACAGGGTAACATTAAGTAAAAGAGAGTGTCAGTCTATTATAGAAGTAGGAATAATCTGATCTGACTTCATCAAGAAAAACTGAAAGTGAAAAAAGATCTCTTGCAGGTTTGTATTTTTTTTTTTTCGTACTCTGTTCAGGGTGAAATGGATTTTGATATCCACCACATGTGTGTCTGTGCATGCCAGAAAGTTAATGCGCCAGTTATTCATAATAATGATTCAAGAACCTCTAAGGTTAAATCCCATCTCTTGTCATAGAGGAAGGGTCATTCCTCTATTGCTCTTCCTGAGGTTTCTGCACAGTTTTGATCTCCTGATAAGGTTTTTCTGTGTCCAAACCGAGAGTAAAAATAAGAAGGCGCTGTAGTCTGAACATATTGTAAAGCCTTTAAAAATGTGTGACTCTGGGCTATGAAAAAAACAAACAAACAAACAAACAAAAAAAAAGTTTTAACTGGACTATATACAATAGAGCCCTTGTAAGATAACTACTGTAGACAGTATAAGGGCTTTTATAAAATAATAAACAGAGGAAATATACAACAACACTTTGCCTGTGTGTGGGATGTTTATGGAGGACAAACAACAAGAGACACATTAAGAGATGGAGAGACTTACACTCCATCAGAGAAACAGATGCAAAAATTTTACTATTGTGTGACTGAACTTTGGCTACACAGTGAATGCAAAACAATTATGCAACAAGTGGTCCAAGTTTCCAGTGTTCAATAAGATAATGTTAGCAACTTGTTGCTGTCTAATAGGAAAGATTCTGCCAAAAAAAGCAGATGCCAGATCAGTTTTGTCACAGTGATCGCTCACTGGATGCTTCAGGAAGTCTCAACAGTTTCAAATATTTTTAGGGCAAGTTTAGCTCAAATTCACCCTGTTGTTACTTAGAGCACCCTGTTGTTCACTCAATTAGGCTGCTCAGTCTGGTAGCTGAGCTCGCTCTCTCTTTCTCTATATGTGTGTGTCTTTGTGTGAATGTGTGTGCTGGACGTGGCTGGAGGCTGCTGCTGTTGAATTCCGGGTGGTCCTGTTCTAGCCCTGCTCTCTAACCTCTCCATCAATGTGACACATGACGGAACACACACACATGCACACAACTAGCTTTGGGGACAAGAGGATTAAGGAAATAAAAAAAAAAAATCTCTAACAAATCTCTCTATCACACAGACTTCAGAATTAAGAAACTTTCCTAGTTGGCTCCAACACTTGGCACTTACGGATACCACACACATACATTAACACCTTATCTGAGTCGGCCAGAGAGAAGTCCTGAGGGTGGACAAAATAACTGCAGCAAACCTGAATATTACAAATTATTTGCCAAGTTGTTATACTGGCTAGTGTTACAATGTGAGGTGTTTATGTTATATATATATATATATATATATATATATATATATATATATATAGTATATGTATGTGTGTTAGCCTCACCCTCTGGTTCGATCTGCTATCCGTTCCCCACCAGACAGTACTTGAGGTCTGCTCCTCGGCTGATAACGGAATTACTGCAGATCACACTGCCCTGGATATTACACCTGCAAAATAACACAGACGTGTAACATTAATCATATTCGTCTAAAGTTGTCTATAGCTGTGGTTCTCAACTGGTGTGTCAAGACCCCATGTGCGGTCCCAAGATTAACATGAGGGGTCGCAAAAAGATATAAGGGAAAATAATGATTGAATGATTATAGTAATTCTTTGTTTTTCATTTAATATTTTCTTTCACTTTTCAGGAATCTAAAAATTATTCCAATGAAGCAGCAGTAGCTGTAGGAAAATCATTCAATCAAAGTCATTGGTTGAACTGCTCAGAATCCATGCCCATAGCCAAAGCCATATCCAGTGATGAGAATTCACAAGATCAAATTGTTTCATTTAAGGGGTAATAAGCCAAAAATGCCAGAAACCACTGCTCTAGAGGCGACATCACTTTATTATGCACAGCTAACTGAAACTAAGGCTAAGTAATACCCGCAATAAATGTTTTGATTCAATTTTATGGTAATTAAGAAAAATCAGCAGATGAAAAGATTAGGAAAATATTTGTTAGTTGCAATATTCCCTCAAGGGATCCCTAAACCTGGGGTTAGCCAGTGGCTGATTTCTAGTTTATGGTTTATGAACTTTTGAGTAATTAAAGTTTAATATTTTGCTGGGAAATGTTTTGTAGTGTTGAGACATTTTCTGTTTGCTCTTCAGGCTGTGCTGGAGATTCGAAACATGGTTCACATTCTGTTCCTTTGGAGCTTATGTAGACACACACACACACACACACACACACACACACACACACACACACACACACACACACACACACACACACACACACACACACACACACACACACAGGCGCATACACACCTAGCTAAGAACATTCATACTGGGAGCTGCCCAGTACAACCACAGCCTTCCACTGCTGGCTGCTAAACTTTCTCCGCTCACACAGTTGTGGCGTGAGTGCCGTGCAGGAGGTCAGACCGACAGTAGAGACATTCAGCCTGTTTCCCCATCAAGCATCAAGCATCCTCCCACCTGCTCCGAAGACTCAAACATAGCCAATCAGCTGAACTTAATGACATTCCATTAGTATATATATTAAAGAACAACAGCGGGCCGTGCTGTGTGCCTGTGTGTGTTAAGACATTGTTGGCCCTGTGCCTTAAATTTCTAATTGGCTCACATTCAGCCAAACCATCGCCATAAAATTCTTGGAGACGAGACACAGACAGTCTTGTGTATCCTGCGTCGACTAATCGTGGAGGGCGTGTATGTGTAGGTGTGTGTGTTCAGTAGCTTGGGGAGCCCGGTGGAGAACACATGTTGATCTTGCCCAGGCAGTGACGCACACACACTTGGCCCTCTGCACCTCACAGACAGGTTTGTATTGGCCCATTCTATTCAGGTGGTTAGGCCTGGAGGGAGAAGGAGAAAACTGTGTGTGTGTGTGTGTGTCAGTGACTACCCAGGAGGTGGTGGTGGTGGTAGATGGTGATGGGAGAGTACAAGATTCCGCGTTTTGCAACATTAGAGAGAGAGGCAGAGAGAGAGACCACCAAAGAAGCTTCGGAGCTGAAACACCACTAATTACTAACACCAGGGCTCCTCCTTGCTATGACCCCCCCATCCTCCCTCTCTCACTCTCTCCCTCTCTCACTCACACACACACATACACACACGTCAACCCCCACCTTCTGTGCCAACCCCCCTGTAAAGTTGACCCCTAGTATCCCCCTTCCCAAACACGCAGCGCTTTGTCAACAAGCTCTGGTCAGCTCCAAACAAAGAAACTAGAAATGCGAGGGGTTTCTGCGACATGGCCGGGGTCTGCTAATCCCCTCATACAGGCTCTTTCTTTCCTTCTTTCTCCTTCCTTCTTATGTCCTCAAAGAAAGAAAAGAAAGAATTGCAATTTCTTTATTGCGTGCTAGCTTCCTTTCCCCTCGCTTCTTTCTTCCCTTCTCCCCGTCTCTCTCGTTCTTTCATGCCTTTGTGCGTGCACCTACATGGGCATGATGAGGGTCCCCATGCTGGCTGGCTGGGGTCCCTGAAAGGCTTAAGAAGAGAGGGAGAGAGAGTGAGAGAGAGGGTGAGAGAGGAGAGAGTTGGCGTTGAGGCCTTGATGGAAAGAAAAGAGAGGGAGGAGTAAGAAATTGAGATAAAAGAAAAGGAGCCTGTGAATGAGTGCATTAAAGTCTCTTTCCACCAGAGTTTCTGGCTAAGACACTGAGCAGATCAATCTACATGCTAATTCTACAGTAGCTACTGGTGCTCTCTGTACAAGTCCTCTGTTGTTGCAACAAAGCAGTCAATTTTAACCACTTAAACTACTGGCTACAGCTGAGGCCAATCCTGATGGTGCAGTAATGCTACTAATCATGATGCATCACCATTCAGACTGGCTTCTCTGGCCCTCCACAAGTGAGATCATCATGTGGCAACTACAATATTTGCCATGTCCTTCACTGACCTCCGGAGTTTCCTCAACAAAGCTGGAATTGTTATTCCTACCTGGTTCATCTGGGGTGATATATCAGGTTAAAAAAAAAAAAAAAGTTGCAGTGACGTGAATCCGCAACTGCTGAGGTCTAAGAAGAAAAGCAGGACACTCGCAACTCTTTAAGCACATCCTTTGGTAGTTTCTGGCTTCTGTTGCAAATGGTGTCAAGAGACAATATTAGATTGAAAAAGGCAGGCAAATCATTACATTTCTTAAGATGTAACCACATAATGTTTGGTATGCCCTTAAACCTCACTGACCCTGGTGGTGAGCCTGTCATTACAAACTCATGCTGTCAGGCCAAACTCTCTTTAAACACACATAAATTTATTTCTTCGGCAGAGATCAAAGTTTCAAAGACACCAAAAAGTCTGACTAAATTTTGGGCAAACAAGACGTCTAGAATATTTCCATTTGATAAAAAACACAAACACAGTATTTGAATATGTCGCTGTAAATATCATATGGCTTCAATGAGGTGTTAGAATAAGCTGATAAAGAGTATATGTGATACTGTCAGACAGAGTGGGGTGGGGAGGGGGGACACATTATGTATATACATTATTAATTTAATGAATGACTTCATAGATTATCAAAATGGAAACTGTCACATATAATTAGCTGGTACTGATGGGAGCAGATCAATAAATAATTTCAAAACTGCTTAACTTTCTTAGAGAATGTGTCAAATAGTCCAGACCTTTGCTGTCTGGAAAACACCTTTCAAACCCACATGGTATTCCCCAAATTCCATAACCAGTGGGATCCCGGGTATGGGCGAGTAAATTAGCGGCTAAATGAAATATATGGATGTTGTGTGTTTCACTTCACCAGCTCTGTGTTTGTTTGGAACTGGTCTCTGGCTGGTTGCACACCAATAGATGCATTGTTAACTCAGCGATCCCTGTTTGACCCCCTAGAGCTCAGAAAACAAAACCTGTTACACCTCCCATCAACAGACAGAGACAGACAGACACACACACACACACACACTCTATTTGCACATTGCAGCACCTAGAAAATTAAAAGATAGGGAGTGAATGAAGATCTAGGCATACCACTGCTTTTCTTAAAAACCAGTGTTAAGAGGAGCAGCGGGAAAAAACATTTAGTGGTTTTTGAGGTAGGTAAATGTGCATCATGAAGAAATCCTGGGAGGAGAAGAGTTCAAGATGTTTCAAGTACAAGTGTTTTATTTCATAGGTCATTTGTTTGGAAATCTCTCTGCCCACTAATCACTCTTTTTCATGCACGCATTGTACCGTGTAGTAACTAGGGCTCCTCCGAAAATGTTAGAGGTTCAAACTTTAATTCCATAATGCCCTCGGGTGAGATTGCTATCAGGCTGGAACAATAATTTCCCACTAAAAGCCCTTTAAAGTATGTGTCATCAACGAGTGTGGTCATGTGTGTGTTTGTAGAGATGCGTGTGTTCTCACCCCTCCTCAATGGTAACCCCGTGCATGACGATAGAGTTGGTGACTTTGACCTTCTCCTTTACGATGGTAGAATTTCCGATAGTGGACCTCTTTATGGAGGTCTTATCTGCTACCTGGCACTGAGCTCCGATGATACTGTCTGACCCCATCTGAAGGCAGAGCGAACACACACACCACACACATGCACAGAAACATTCTCCATGGCGGGTATTTGCGGGCTGCAGTCAGCTAGCAATACTTATGAAATTTGATCAAAAAAAGCAAAACTGCTAATTAAGGAGAAAATGCATGATAACTTAAGAGTGAACAATCAAATTACGGCTGGTGTGCTGACCACTGACTCCTCTAATACTGTATTCTCACCTGACATCTCTCAGAAATGACAGCAGATGGATGGACTGCTGGCTCCTCAAACAGCTTTGGGGCCTAGTGGGAAGAAAAACAAATGAACATAGGGGTCTGGCGTTTCTTGAAGTCCACCTCTCTTGGTGCAAGTGGGATGAGTTTACAATTCAAATACGAGAAAAACAGGGAGTGGTAACCTTCAATCCCCAAGAAATTGCATAGGTTAGAAAGCTCTACCCGGCAAGACTTCAAGGTCGGATACAAGATTCCTTCAATTTCTATTTAAATCACTGCCAGGGAATTGAACGTGGTTCAGGTGGTGATCCAGCAACAGAAAAACGAAGGATTTTTTGTGCATTAGCCAAAGAAAAGAAAATTGAAAACTACAAAGAAAAAGAAAGGGTGGGGGTGATCATCAAAATTCTTGTGGAGACATACAAATACAGCATATATACAAGTTTTTGAAATCACAAAAAAAATATATGTGTGGAGGACAATGTAAATATAAAGAATCTAGGCGCTTAGATGCCCCGCAGGTACGTCCATGTACGTAGTATGTACACAACATGCACATTTACAAATGTGTAGTTAACAAAAATTCTCATTGGAGCAGGCTAACGTTTGACCCACCAGTCGGTTTGCCTCTATGTAAGCAGCTAGAGTGTTGACGCGGTAGCACAGGCCCTGGTCCATAATGTGAACATAGCAGCGCAGCTTCCCCCCATGGTAAGCCTCGCTCATGTCGCCGTGATGGTCGTTCCAACAGGAGCGATCCTGGGCCAGCTGGAGGAGAGGCTCGTCCCGTGATGAGATGAGGAGCTCTGGACGACAGAAGGAAACACAGAGAGAAGCAGGTACAGCAGAGTTAGGAGAAATAATGATGATACATACGCACTGTTTAGAGTTACATGTCCTGGGATGTGCGATTCTAGCACTGTAACATGAAAAAGAATGCTCTGCGAACAATAAACCTAGATGCATCCCAGGCTGATGGGTTATGAATAAGATCCACAGCTATTTAAAATTACACTGCTGTGGCTGTTGAATGTTGCTTTTTCTCTAATGCTGATGTATGAAGCAGTGATGTGTCAGTGCAAACTCTTACCGTGGTTTGTAGAGCCGTCATTCTTTTTCTGGTTCTGATCCCTAAAAGCCGCGTCCGCCAGATTTTTCAGGCTGGTTGGTTGTTTGGAGGGCTGCTTCGCTTTTCGCGATGGTGCTAACTCTGCAGGGTCAGTCGGGTGATGCAGAGAGAATCGCCAGCGAGACCATCGCAGTGCGCCGCGAATCGCCGACATCTACCGAAGTCATTAGCATCTCTTTAAAGAGGAGGGCGCAATGATCCTTACTTCATGTCGCAATCTATGGTGGAGAAAGGGTTAAGTATGAATGAATTGAACAAGTGAGAAATGAGGCAATAAATAACTGAAAAACTCTACAAGTGAGCTACTTTCAGCACTCTCTGGGTGCTGTGCATCTGAGACATGAAAAGGACGGCTCTGATGATTTATGCATTTACTATGACCTTGCATTGACTTGAATCAAAACCTTTGCTATATTCAGTTCCTCCTCAAACTGGTAATGTCCTTGGCAAGTGGTTGGCTACCATTTGAGATATGTTTTTATTTTTTTCAGAGAGGAAAAGGACAAGGTTGTGCCAAAAAATGCATAGTGAATAAATAGGTTTATTCATTTCATTTAGCTCCTGCAGCTCAAGATCACACATGACTTCGTGTTGCATCCACAGTGTGCTTCTGTGTTGGTAGTGTAGTCATTTACAAAGTCAAACCACTTTGGCCGATCATTCGTTGGCGGTATCTACTGCAGTACAGTTATGGCTCCTCCTCTATAGTATTGAACCCATAGAGAATTCCTGACAAAGGAGTTCAGCTTCAAAATACAAAAATGTCATCAATGATGTTTATAGTAGTGAGTAATGTAGAGACCGGGTTGGCTGTCCGTTGTCTGAGTCCTTCTCAAAAACACACCATCAGCCAACCAAGCAACTATTAAAATAAAAGCGCGGAATATGCTGGGTCTCCTCAAAACCTACGATTTGATATCTGCCCATCTTCATTCTTTCTCCTGCCCAACTTGCCCTGTGTGCTCAGTGTCCTCTCACCTCCACCTACCTCACCCACCTGCCACCCCTTCACTCCCTTCCCCTCTCTTTCTTTGCACTCTTTTTAAAGGGAGATTCAGTTTTCATCAGTGACAGCTTTCTTGGTTGCTCTGTCATTTCTCTCAGTGTGGGGCTGGAAGAGTGTGGAGGAAAGGAAGAGAGAGAGAGACAGAGAGGGAGCTGTGAGAATCCAAAGAGGCAGAAGAAAAATGAGTCCATTAACAGGAGAGGACAGGAAGTCACTCATGGCCCGGCTGGGGTGCGTTGATGCTAAACTGGCCGTGAATTTATATCAACATCTCTGCTCAATGATTAAGCGTGCCCCTCGCCTTAACCAAAAAGTGCTGTGAGATGGGTGCAGTTGTGGGATCTAATGCGCGGCAGCAGGCATAGTATGCGCTTGAAATAAAAAAGCTAAGTATAAGTAGCGAGACTCCAGTGCCGCATGGGAATTTTAACCAGGCTAACAGTTTTGCCTACAATCTAACTTTTGTACAGACACTGCAGCTGGACCTTTCCAAGAATTTCTGGGATAACATGTTATGGGACTCATGCACCAGCGTGTTTGCATCAATCACTGCCTGAGCTATGGCAAAATCCCTGGGTGCATAGTGGGATCCAGAGTCCTGCTGTTATCAAACATGATATTCCCATCAACCAAGTCTTTTTAATCAATACCACCACATCTCCTCTTTTTAAAATATTGCACAGTTTGCGGTCTCGGCTTCGTTATTACAGTTCGGAAAAGGTGGCAATTTCGCTATTTTACTAACTATCCTCTTGTAGCATGAGCTTCTGGTAGCATTGTACACTTCAGGCCATTCGAAAATGCAAAGTGCAAGTGGGGTTTGCGTTCGTTGCGAAATCTTACTACAAGATAATGAACAGCTCACCAGCGCTGAAATACAAAAGTGAGGTTTTCAGGTGATTACACTCAATCGTTTTGGCGGACATGCAGGTCTGACTGATGATATCTGCTGTGAAACTCGAACAGCGGCAACTCTGCATTTCTCCCTCCTCTTTGCACCACCGTTATGATCCGCCGTGCTGGCATGTGTGTGTATGCAACTTCCGAGAACGCGGCGCGTCGATTACGCACCCGAAATGGTTAGCTGTTTGAACAATGTTCGCGTAGGTTTCTAGAACCCGATCCTTCCATAATTTAGGGTACATTTTAATCAGACATTTTTCTTCTCCAGTTTCTTTGAAGGGAAAGGGCTCAGCATATAAAACAAAAGGTAAAGCCGAGTCTCAGCCCCACTGACATATAAGAGAGACGAAACTAAAAATAAATAGAGCGACATGAAACTGACACCATGCTACCGAATCAAACCAAATATTAAAGGGAATTATTCTGTCCATTACACGCAGATCCTAACATATCTAATGTCTCCTTTCGTACAAGTTCTTGAGTAAAGATACAGTATACTTTGATATCACATAGACCTGCTTTTTTTCATAGTTCTACCCAGGGGTTTGGGTCCAGGCTCCCGTGACTGCTTCACTTCGAGGCTGAGGCTAGTACCTCGGTGGCGTGAGTAAATAGTGGCAATTGAGAATACCCCACCTACTAACAGGACCACACCTTTCAGAGACACACACCATGCTTCAAGCCATATTTGCTTGCCACTACAGATTGACGGCGAAATGCCAGGGGTTTTCATACTCCAGCGTTGTATGGTTGCTGCAAGTGCCCAAAGCCTGGGCTGTTCAAAAGCCCCTCCACCCCATTAAGATAAACTGGTGGGCACTCACAGTATTGGGTTAAGCTTCATTCTCCTGAATTACATATTCTTTAATTAGCTAGTAGGGTCAGGTGAAGGCTACTTGTTTCTGTGAAAGTCCACCACTGCACTGAATAGTAGGGTGACGTCCACTAGTATTTTGAGTGGCTGGCTCTTTTTCGGTTGTCTGGGAATGGAACAGGAAAGAGACGGGCGGAGGACAGGAACCAGTGGTGATAATCAAAATCATCCCTGCCAAGGTTATGGCACATTGCTTTAAAAAGCAACGCAAGTAGTAAAACCTAGATTTGTTCATATATTCTACAATATATTTTACCCACACTGAGAAAACCAGAATATTTTAACCGAATACAAATTTGCTGAGTTACTTCACACGCTACCCATGACAAACCAGCTACAAGCCTGGCTGCTGCGGAGGACAATTTGCTTTGATTCTTTTCATCACCTGCTGTTTTATGTTTGTGTTTTTGTTCCTCATTACTAAAACCCACTTTAATTACCTTCTTCGCGCGCCAGGACGAAATTTAGTGAGGCCAGCGCGGGCACTAAGAAGCTTCCGCAAAGTCGAGAACAGTGACATCTGTCTATTGTCTCCGTCAACTACCGTGAAGGCGTCGCCCCCACCGAAGAGCTGCCGCGCAGCGCAGCAGAGACAGGTTTGTCGCTGGAAGACCCATGCGCCGGGGCTGCCTCTTGCCTTTTCAGCAGACTTTCACTCATCCAGATTTTAAGAACATGTGGACATTACAGCGAAGCCAATATTTAAAATCCTCCTGGTTCAATGAACAAATCACCTCACCCCCTTCATCTATACTATTTCTATCCTCTGCATACTAATCTATTTGCTCTAAACTTTGGGTAGGCAATTTGGGGACCTTCTGAACTTTTACATGTTCTTCTTTTTAAATCCACATCACCTTCACAGTTACTTAACCATTTTAAAAGCATACTGTAGTAGTTCGATTTTATAAATTATGAAGTAGCAGAGATTTGAAACTGTGTCTCATTTGCAACAATGGCTCTGGTAAGTCTCAAAACAAGACACTGGGTCCCTATTTCTAGCAGTATAAGCTCTGAAGCAAATTAATTTATACTCACAAATCAGGAGCTAAAGGCATGCCAGCTTCTCGAAACTAAATCTAAATAATGTATTCCCCTCGGCTATAGTCGAGCTGCTTAAAAACTAAAGTGTTGTAATTTTCTCTTAAAAGGTAATACTGAGGTGGGTTTGCAGAATGCTCACCAGGTGCTGTGGGCAATTGAGACCCTTATATCAAGACATTGCTCCTTAACCAAAATTCCTGGTCTCATGTGGATCTATGAGCAATCCATCATGAATGTGGCTGGGTTGGTGTCTGAGGTATTTCAGAGTCCGCCATGATTTAGTCTGCCCAGGTCATCACATTCACGTTTGTACTGGTGAGCCAGGCATCTGCAATCTCAACTTCAGTTCTTATTGACAATTCAATTGTTCGCTTCGATAAAGCCATAACGGTTGTGACAAACTAGCTGTTCCCAATCTATCTGGTTAAACACCACTATTGGACCGGCCCTCCTTTCAGAATAAAAAACATAAACCAGTTTTTAACAGGCTGTGGGAATTCAAGGTGATTTGTTCTGTGTCCATTAGGTGCTAGTAGATTATTTTCTGCTTCTGTAATATCAGCTGGTTGGGCTTCTAATAAGAAGTCCTCTGTCAGGCTGGGATTTTGCAGTTCTCAGAAATAGCGCAATGGTCTGTCAGCAATCGACAGGCAATCCTGCAGTCCAGGATGGTTGTGGTTAATAGATAGGTGCAGGTGTGCATTTGTCTTATCCTCCTCCTCAGTTTCCTCCATCTCCTGGGTCTGTCCTCCTCATCTGTTCCTGTCTTCACAGGCTGCCCATTCTCTTCAGGAACAGCCTCGGGATTGGCGGGGTGCCTGGCTCCACCAACTGGGTCTGCCATAATCAAACTCACGTGTGGTGTTCCCATCTGTACCTAGTCAGCCTGGTGGCTGAAAACACATAGCTCTGGCTGGACCAGCCAGTTCATTTTGTCAAATCTGTTGTCCATGTTTCGGTGTGTGCTGTAGTAATGTGTCTTGTGTGTGGTGAGGCACAGTGGGTGTGGGAACACTGGCATGGGCATGTGTGGGGTGGGAGGTGAGGGAGGTGGGATAAGTGGGGTGCCCAGGGGTGTGTGTCGTCTACATGTGCCCAGTGGAGGAGTCACAGGAGCCAAGAAGTGGGAACAAATTGGACCTAAAAATTATGAAAAAGGGGCACAGAGGATGTGGCGACTTTAGGATTTTCTTTCTTTCAGTTTACGGTCACATGCTGCCACGGGGAAGGATCTCATCAGGTCTTCTTTGTCTCTCAAATATAAGCTGGGACGGGTGAAGAGATGATCATAAAAGTTGTGATCCCTAATCATCCAATGATCACGTACCCCTTCTTACCTATCAATCAAGACCTGGACTGAGACCCTCCTTTTCTCTCAATCAAGAGCTTAAAACCTGACAAACCCAAACACAGTTCAGTTGATTCTATTTGATGCTGAACTCTGATATGGTAGCATAAAATAGTGACGCATTTCCATCATCAGGCACCACCAGCTTTTGGTGCTCACGTAATCAGGACAAATTCGATTCCATCGCAAATGCTGGGTTTCACTATGGTTCTCATTGCCATGCCCTCATCTTAACAGCCAGAACAGGCGGTGAACCGACCAGCATTCTGTTTTAAACATGGATAAACATGCCGGTGGACCAGTCTGTACATTCCATTGTTCATGTACTGGCGGCTGTCAGTGCAATCAAAGGTTTTACTAGAGCGCGGGTCTGGATCCTCCTCCTTTCCTCCTCATCATGGGCTCGCCGCACCTGGTGCGGACAGGGGTATTTCGCGCTGACTATTTGGAACCCTAAAGCAATTTTTGAAATGTTGCACTACGGGACAACATTTTGATCGAACATTTATTGCAGCGCAGTTTGCGTGGATTTCTGGCTTTTGATCTGGCTCCAGCCGACGTTGTCCGGCCCGACAAATAAACATCTGCTTTTCCTAACAGCGTCATATGATTTTGGTTGCGGGGTGCTGCTGCTGAAACTTCGGTGGGGCAGGAACAGGTACTCTCTGCGGTATTGGATTAACCGGTGACTACTAGGCCTAAATTCATCTGGTGGAGAAGAGTCCCATCTCTAAACTCTCTTTTGGTATAATCTCTTGTGGTTACAAATGGCTTCCCCAAGCGGACCCCAGTGGCTCCAGTGGCAGCAGATGACTGTTAATACCCTGGTGGTGGGTTTCCACCACAAGAGCCAGCAAGGCTGGAGAACTTCACACGACTTATTTGGGGCATTCAACTGTGCCTCCCAAAATAAAATCATGTGATTCCCCTTGGCCATGCTGGTCTAACAGGTGCTGCTGGTGGGCTGACTCACATATTTGAACCTGCACTATCACGGCTGGGGTGCATGAGCTGCCTGCGTTTAGTCCAGACTCACCTCAAGCTCAAAATTATCCAAGCCAAGCACAGTTTCAAATCGAGGACACACAAGATATCAGGATAAAGCTTTGCATGGCTTGGGCCGTAAAACAATGTCTCATCCTGAGCCTCCGTCTGGGCTGGCAAAATCTCATTTGATATTAAAATGTTTAATGTGCTGAAAATGGGCGGTTAATCCTGTATCTCAACTGTATGTTGAATTTTCTGCCGACCCTCGGAATAATTCGCGATAATTAACAAAATGCTGAAGATGGGTTGAAAAAGAAATGAAAACTACATGGCAGCGCTGGAATTTTAGCTTTTCCGAAAACACTAACGAAAAACCTTAAAAGTAAACATTGTACGGTATATATAACATTAATCCATAAACCTTCTGACAAACTGGATACACGAACGGCTTCGCGCCAGGCAATACAGATGCCAAGCGATTATGGCACCGCGCGCCGTTCAGTAAATATACCTGACGCCCTCTTGTTACATTTAAACAGATGCGTTCTTGTTACTAGAGTGCATTCTTTTTGGTAGAAACGCAATGTGATAATGTGGTGCAAACCTGTCTTCTTTAGCCGCCTGCAATAATTTAGATTTTGGAGGAGTGCATGTGGTATTTAATTGGATTGGTTTGACTCGCTGTCGCGCATTGCATCAAAACTGGATGTGATGACCTAGATCCCATACTTGAGGGTCGCGCCGAATTCTGAATGCACTTCTAAAAGGCGCGTGATCAACATCCTCAGCTGCCTGTGGCTGTCTTTAAATTCACATCATAGCTGGCTCATACCACTTTCATCAAGTAAAGAGGCACGCCGTTACGAAGGTGGTGGGTGTTTAAACTTTGATTCCAGTTCTTTCTCATGATCCAACTATTTCTGATTTTTGAATCAGCAACACCTGACTAATCCTCTTCAGGCCCGGTACTTCAACCAAGTGGGAGCTGCAATGTCGCGAGAGGGAGCCTGCTGAGTCCTTCCTCACCCGTTTAAGCGATTTCCAGGTCGAGCCAGTCGCACATGTGCCAAAATGTTTTGAAAGGTGAACACACACACCTCAACCATGTAAAACCGTGAGAGAGAGGGGAAGAAATGACATGGGACTACATCTGACAAGGATGGAGGACCGGCATCGGTGGATACTTGGCCATAGAAAATAGAAAAAGAAAATAGAACTTTCAACAAAGGGCTGTACCCAAAGGAATTTATTTAGAAACTCTCAGGTTCCATGAAAAGACAACGGGATAACAAAATACAAGTTATCTATTTCATGTTTACACCAGAGAGTAGAGGCCCTGGAAGGACCGATTATTGAATCTCTGTCAGCTCGAGCCATCGGTACTGATGTTTGGTTATAAGAATTGTACCAAAATGTTTCTTGTGGCCAAGAAAAACGTGTCACTCCTGATCAGTTGCGATATCCTTAGGGGTGGGGCTCGACCACCATTTGGCCTGGATCCACCGGAAGGAACCTCCTGTATGAATGTGTAGTGGTGTGAGAACTTTGAGCCGAGATGGCGCTGATGCATACCGAAACAGGTCAAGTCTTGTAAAAATACCCACTGCTGGGTTATAAAATCAGAATTCTGGGTTTATTCTGTTTTACCTAAGTGGAAATGAAAATGCACTGTATGTTGATCGTTAAAGGTTGTTATTATAAATGATGAAATTGATTTAATATTCTCTAATCTTTTCCAATCTCCTTCCTCGAAATGTTTCCTTCATAAAACTAAGTGCTTCTTTCTGACAATGCACTTTCGTCTTTCTATCCATCACCGTCCACCAAGGGTTGTGTTCCGTGTTTCTGTGTTCATACTCAACAATTTCTGTGTGGCTTGTGCTATGTGTGTAATATTACATAATATATATATGTGTATATATATATATATATATGTAATAATGTAGTAATGTAGTAGTAGTATTGTGTCCTCCAAAGTTCTATTTTAGGGAGGCTTGCTGCAGCAACTAAGCCTGGCCCCCTCTTGATAGCCCGAGAATTGCGTGGCTTGGCTCCATGAAGTATTCTGAGCTCCCAAAACACCGCTCTCCACCCCTTACATGCATTTTCAGGCTCAGAGCAACCACCACAGTGCTCTTCCTGTAAACAAATCACACAGAACACACAGCCACTAGAACCCGACTATGATTGAAACCCACAGGCATCAGCTCTGCCCGCGACTGAGATCTGGTGCTGAAACGCGACATGCTGGTCATTGCACACACAAATACAGTAAACTACGTTGGGTTGAACCTACAACAGACAAATGCTTCAGGGGTTCAGCAGCTGAAATTAATGGTCATAAAGGTAAGAAAGAATAAAAAGACTGCTTAGAAAGACAGTGAACCAGTTTAGGTTTGATGGCACTCAGAAAACGCCACAGCATGTCCTTTCTCTTACTCCATGTGGCTCATTTGCCACACAGGCATTAACATACTCCAATGAAACAGGTCTTTCTTTAACTGCAGAATTAAAAGCTTTATTCCTTAATCTGGTTCTTTGTCTACTCGACATTTCTTTCTGCAGTGAGCCACTTTATCACCTGATGGACTTTCTGAAATTTAATCGCCACGTCTTCTTCAGGTGGGCCTCCTTCAATATGAACACTGGCGCCTACGACTGATCACTGGCGAATCTCTGGCGGAAAAAAGAACACCACAAACCACCGCGATTCATAACAGAATAAATCATGTGTAGCGCTTTTTGTATCCGACGTGGTTTTCAGCTGCAGTTCATTATGATATATATCTATATCATATCTCAAAATCAATCATATTGTCATTTCTTTTGGATACAAACGGTTTCATAATCTTTTCAGAATATTCTATTACCCTGTCTTTTTCGCCCTTCTAGCTAGGACTGTCTCTGTGATTCTGTGCAGCAAACGCGTGAAGTTTGCGTGGCCGGGCTCTTGACAAGTGCAACCACCTGGGCGAGCTGCGTCCGACATCAGTCGCGAAATAACCACAGGATATCGTCGAGATGGTGGGCTGAAGAAGAAAGGCAAACCGGATGGATGTTCAGCCTGTTGCCTTTTGTCATGAGCCAAGGACCGCCATTTCCCTGGATCTAGCACTGTGGGTTTGAGTACGGGAGTATAGATAAGCACCACTAAAACATAAAGAACAAGCCTTTTAAAGAACTTTTCCAATCCTAAATTCTATTACTCAAACTTGGAACAAAATCTCACCACCTGTTGTGATTTTCGCTGCGACGCATTGTCAGGCCCATCACACTAAAGCCCACAAAGACAAAATGAAAATACAGTTTGAAGGTCATTATCAATTTTGTAGAGAGGGTTTGGCTTCCTTCTGACGGTCGTCACGGCATGCAGACTGCCCTGCATGATATATCGCAAGCCACTCCACACTAAAAACACCTCGTTGCATAGAAACTTAGACATGTTACTCATCTTTAAAAGCAAAATTGGCTCATGAGAAAATGAAAGAATAACTTCAGTCAGTGAACCAGTTCCTGCTGCATATATGGTGACCCACACACTTGTGGGTTACCGTTCAGTGGGTTTCACTGATGGCAATAAATCTTGAACATGTTTTACAATTTGAAAGTTATTGTCTCTTCTGGGCAGATTTGAATTCTGTTTAATAATGGCTGTAGAATCATTTAATCAGAAAAAGCTAGTGGGTTAAGATGATTTCAATTACAGATCCAGTGCGATATTCATATGTGACTCTGCCAAACATAGTAACCAACAGCAGAAAATATATATCGGGATAATCCATAAGGGGCCAAAGTAGCTGGATCATGCCTTTTAAACCAGTGAGCCACTGTTGCAGGTTTCAAAACAACAGCTAGCAGCTCTCCATCATTTATCTGTGCCTGAGCTGCTTCTGATCCATTCAATGCAATTCGCGATCGGGTCCTACGGCATCAAGAGATTGGAAAGAAACCATGACTGTGTTTTCATTATTACCGTTTTCCATTTAGATTGCCTCATCAGGATACTCAGCGTATCACCGATCTGTTTAATTATGGTTGTTTTTACCGTTGATCGACAGTGATATATAACTCCCCGGTAACTTTCTATCTCATATTTACCCCAGGAACAATGTGAGCTGGGCGCTGATTCGAATACTTAGAAAGCAGGATCAAAGGTGCCAAGCTCAACGACCTTCTTGCTTAGAGGTTCTTCTACATTAACACCAACAGGAGCCTGACCCATCATTCCGCTAGCTGTATTTGGTGATAATTCCATCTGCCACATCAAGCATGTCTAATGTCACGTGTTTTACATCAAAGTCGCCCACAGGTGAGTGTGTTCTGTGTGGGTATCCAATCTGTCTGTCCAGGTGGAGGCTGTCAGCATAAGGACTAGTCCACCATTAGCACCAGCAGGTCAGCCCAGCAGGACATCTTTACCCTGTCTGTTGACTGAGAGAGGAACAAATGAGAGAGGAGAGATGACAGCATTTAAAGAGGAAGAGAAAGAACCGCATCAGGCGAAAAAATCTGCAACTATTACCAAAGTGCTAGGAAAAAAAGAGACAAACTGAAACATAAAGCAGAAAAGATGGATGGCAGGGATCACCACGACAGAGTGAGCTTGGGAGTTTGAGGAAGACAATGCCAGGGGTCAATTTCTGCCCTGTCATCAACAAATACTAGCGAGCAAAATTCGCAGTTCTTACACACACTTAACACCTGTAGATGCTGCATCTTTGGATATTCCAAGCGGCTGGCAGTCATCTCAACAGTGAGCAGCATTCCGGAAAACTAGGAAAAAGCACCCTGACTGATCTCAACATTTTACACATCTCTTTTTCTCTGTTTTCTGTTTTTAATTTTACTTTCATAGTAGTTATGGAAAATAAAAATTGCTTTACTTCTGAACTCCTTCTGATGGTGGCAAAAAAGTAGGTAAGCGCCAGTGTGATTTTGGTATCACCGAAGAACTAGCTGGTGCAACTCTATTTAATGAGAATGCTGATGTTTGGAGAAAAACTACAAAAATGAAAATTCATAAGTCTGTTAATGACGTGCTGGCTGAATGTTGAACAGTTGACTGGAGTTCTGTATGTATGAGTGTGCATCAAGGGGTAAGCCATCTCCTGGGGTTCAAAGTTCGCGCCGTTCATTTCGAAGGGGTAACTCGCCGAAACCAGTTGGGACGCGAAGCAGAAGCTGCCGCAGTGACTGGGTGTCGCAGGAGATCTACCTGACACTGGTTCAACTCTCTCTCCTCCGCTTTACGCGTAATTTCAAAACCAAGGCTTTGCAGTTTACCGCTGACCACCGCCCACCCACATCTGCTTTACCCATACCTGGGCCGGAATCCCCACGCACCAGGCGACAGCAAGTACGGTCAGCTGGACAGACAGAATACTGTAGCGCTTTCAGCAGGCGGGATCTCTCTGGACAGGTCAAGGACCACCACCACTGATGCATCCCATAACCACACACACACCTGCACACACCACACACACACACACCCCATCCCAGTGGTAACTGGCTTACTCAAAACTACTGCTTGCAATCCTTGGCCACTTTAAAATGCTTGAAACTTACATGTATGGTGGAGTTTTCAGCTTTCCTGATTGGGCAGTGTGTTGGGATGCCTCTTTTCCATTTCCTGGAATTCCTTGTCCATTGGGATTCAGGCATTCCTAATCAGGAAAATCTTTTTAGCCTAGTATATGCCAAATTCTAAAAAAAAAGGACAAAAGTACTGATACTCGTCCTCCGTAATGCATGCTT
>BRZM01003525.1:83569-95230 GCA_033238685.1 Lates japonicus
CATATTTTTACATGTAATACGGAGTTTCATTGCAATTTTATCTGAGGACTAGACTAAAACAGTATACACCATACACTGGAAGTACAACCTTTATAAATAAAAATGCTATTGGTTATATGAACTAGCCAGCCAGTGAGTGTAACTCTAAAACACTGTTAAAGAAAAATCCCACCAAAGTGCCTACATACATTGAAGAAAGGCCAAAATTAAAGGCAGATCACTACCAGGATCTATAAGCCTACCTCGCATGCCCGGTATAGCTGCAACTACAGGCTGTTCTAGCCAACCCCTCTGGGTAACGCCCACGCTCACCCTGAGCACCCCCAGTTCATTACTCCAGACTAGTTCACAAAAATTTTAATCAAACTCGCTTCAAGATAAGCTTGGGATGATGACATCATACACCATTCCAGGAGCCATGAAGACATTATACAACTTTTGTTATAGGCTGAGGGGTATTTAACTAAGGAGTGTTAGGAATGACTTCAGCGCAAGGAACCCAGAAATTATATTATATTCTAGCGGATTATAGTTTCTAACATGCTGGGTTTAAAAAGGGCCTTTATGCTTTTTCTTGCTCTCCTCCACCTCTCCCAGCTTAGGGTAAGCACAGCGTGCAGGCATCCCTCTCTATGTAAGGATCTATGAATAAAAGCTGAGTGTTGTCGTGCTGGGTAAGTCAAATCCAAACTGACACTCCACAGAGATGCGCTTAATATCTACCAGAGCACTTGATGCGCTGGGGATATTCTGTTAGACAATCTAAACTGGGAGAATCTGGGCTGCAGCCTACTAGTGTCACTGAGATGTATGATAAGATGCAAAGTCCAGTCTGTGGAGCGCCAGGCTGGTGCACATTTTATGAGGATCGCCTCTATAAGGGCAGAGGCCCCCATAGGTATACTGTGCCAGCGGCTGATAGACCCGCGATATTTACCATCTCTACCGGCATGGTAAGGCTCATTACAAGAGGAGGAGCGGAGGGGGCGTGTGCATGGACAGACAGGATAGATTGCTACCGGATTTCTCCTGCCTGTGGGAAATTGGGAGGAGTAGTAAGGAGCTGAATGCTGAGACTTCATATACCTTCAGAAAATCCACTGATCCCTGGTAGTATTTCTGTATACTGCCAAAGCCTGCTTAACTCGTGAGCACAGCCTTCAGCCCGCTGTGCTAGAGGTAGGGGGTAAATGGTGAGCACAAATGGTGGCCACTTCTGGCAGCCTTGAGGATAGAAATTAGATGGAGGTAGACATGCAGCTGGGAGCATGAGGAGGCGGTGCAGGTCTAGCCACAGAATGACGGTGAAATGGAGCCCAAGATTTCTCTGATTTCCTCCTCCCTCCTCATTCTAAGTTAAGGTATCTTGTAAACTATTCTGACCCACTAAAATGGGTTTGTTGATTAGCTTGTTTGATCTACATTTGGCATAGACGAATTTAGGAGTTGAGTAGAGCCAAGGAGTGGGCAAAATAGTGGTGGGTAGAGTATGGTGGTGGTGTGGCTTCTTTCAGTTTAGAGGTATTACAAGCACAGACACCAAATGTGGTCTCACATGCATGCACCACATGCACACATATAGATATATACATGCATTTATCTCTGGTTTTGAGCCTGTATCACCGAGGCTTGTGTACTGGGGCCCCCATTGCTGTGAAACCAAACAGGCTCAAATTGAGATTAACGTACACAGCAGCATACATATAAGTCAAGAGATAGATGTCTCACTGCACTACAATGACATTGATGCTATGAGATTCATTAACTGTAAAGAGCACTTTTAAATGTAGGCACCATTTTGAACGCATTCAATTGCCAGCTGATTATGATTATCTATGCTTTAAATTGCCGTGAATGTACTTGATTTGCTAGATTACTGAGTTTTCCACGGCAGCCTTTCTATGTAAGATGATTTTATAAGATACGTCTCATTTGATAAAACCCTGTGTTAGAATAGAGTATTTGTTCACTCTATTTGAAACTAGCTGCAACGCTGAAAAGCCACTGATCAGCCAACTGATATATGGGAAGTGGTGCTCTCTAGGACTTCTCGGCAATAAATATATGGTTCTAAAGTCTCAAGAGTCTGCGCTTGATGCCTGAACTTATTCCTCACTCAATATGCTGGAGGAATCTTTCCTTTTGTTTCTCCACATGCAGGTGATGGACTGAGAGCTTGTTGCGCTTGGGAATGAGAAACATCTGGGCTGGGCCTGGGAAGAGCTAGAGTGGGAAATAGCTGGGCAACTCCTGCCAAAGGCCCTGCACGGTCTCTGTGTTTCGTTTTGTCTGTCCAATTGAGGGTCCAGGTCTAATACTCTAAACGAATGTGCTGGCTTCCATCTACCTGTCTGCTCTGGTTTTGCTTCTACTTCTGTCGAATTTCGTTGCATTGATGGTAACTATTTTCCATACCATACGATCACAATTGTAATACCTAAATATAGCTCACCTATGCCTTCTGAGAGGTGAGATGGGTCAGGGTTGGGCTGAAGAACTCCCGATTTATGTTCAATCAGGTCTTCTGAACGAAACGAGTACCAGTTTTGCAGCCAGTGCGGCAGCAAGATCAGGCGGTGGGTGGTCGAAATATCTATATGGCCTGTTTTGTTGCATTTTCCGCGAAGAAGTGCAAAACAGATGGTCTTTAATCAAGGCCGTAGTAGCCGCCCCGCCGGCGCGTGCATGTAAAGGGTGATTATGGCGCTATGGAGACACTTGCACCCAGATATCTTAAAACAAGTAGAGATGGGAGACGGTTACAGGCATAGGTGTTGGTTAGCGTAGCGCTTTTTGGTATAGGAGGAGAGAAAAAGAATGAGTGCGCAGAGAGGGCGGAATCAGCCCAGTTTGACCAGCTCTACAGCAGTTCATTCAGTGCAGGCGTGCGGTCTGTGTCTGTGTGTGCCTCTGTGGCCAGTACTCTTATGTCTTGACGATCACACCTCACCACTGTCTTGAGGACCCCCAACCCACACAGGCAGGCAACACATGCAGCATACACAGGACGCATACATATACAGCAGCATGCCTGCAGCATCAATAAAGGAGTATAGGAGGGTTGCGATATACAGAAGGCGGGCAGAGGCATAGGCAGAACTTTTAAGAGTGATGGTGATGGTGATCACACTGTGATGGACCTGAACCAGCCTGCAGCCCATCTACGTACAGAAAAGTTATTCCTGTATTCCAAGCACAGAGCCTCTACTTTAAATTTATCAGGAAAACTCCCAGCAGGCATGGCACCAGATTGGTTTTGCAACAGAACCAGACCAGAACCTTTATCTAATTTATTTTATCCTCTAGAACAAAAATAACAAACATCATCATAACTTCAAATTCTATTACATATACACAAGAAAACCAGGAAAATTCAAGAAATGGTATACTAAATAGTAATGACTCCAACCGCCCTCCCAAGAAAGGCAACGTATAATCAGAGATGCTTAGTAACTTCTTTGAAATGTTTCATGGGCAAGCAAAATGACTCTAAAACTAAATGGGCTCTTAGTCTTTGATAAATTTGTCCTGTTTTATGACACACCCAAACATTTGGTCATGCTTGATCCTTTCTAATCCAGTAGGCCTATATGTGTGCCAAACTTCTCCTTCCTCTAGCAAAACAGGAGTGCAATGTGAGCCATAAATATGACATAGATGTATTAAATGACAATGCAAAAGGATATATACACACAAAAAAAACCTCTTTCAACCGAATAAAATGCCTGAGTACCGGAAGATTGTGGAGCAGGCGTGTGGTCCCGTCTGCACCCAGTGCTGAGGCTCGGTGCTGGCGTGCCTGTCGCTGCGTGAGCTGCAGGAAAAAGGCCAGTGATGTCCAAAAAGAGGTGTGTGTGTGTAAAAGGCCGCATCAGAGGGGGAGAGAGGCAGAGAAGAAACTGAAGAACACCGCTGGTCGCGAATGGAAACCTTCAGCAGAGAGGAAACAGCCCAGAAAGACTGCCTGGTGTAATTTACTGGATTCAAACTGTTTAGGAGTGTTGTGACACAACGCTTAGCACATATACAAATGTTGAGGACAGATAACCAAGTAGGCTGACGAAGTTTTATCAAACATGGTGTAATAAAATTGTGAGGACCAAAGACAAACTGGAGATAGCAAGACATGCTGGGAAAACACAAAAATGTACAGATACAAAACTACAACAGAAAAAAGGCACAATGTTTTATACTGACCAATGCTTCTATAAAGGAAAGAGGAAAGTTTTATTCTAAACTTGTTTAAGAGTTGCAGTTTATAGTCATATGTCAAACGGATTGCTTTGATGCTACCTGAGACCAAACATCACAAAAATGTTAATGCTAGTATTAATGTTAATGCTTTTTTTGGCCAATACTTGCACATACTGTAGGTGCCAAGTTTAAAGTCTAGAATGACACATGCCCTATTTGATGATCAGATGAAATGTTTGCCTTTGAACCTGCTGAAGAAAGAATACCAACATTAAGTGAACCTTGAGTTTATTGTTATTAATCACAGTATGGACACTGGTTAATTTTGAGATAAGCCCGCACATACCATCCTGTTGTCATAAATAGTTACTAGCACAGCAAATATGTATCAATCCAACACAACAAATATACTGTTTACTCCAGTTTGAGTAATGTTTGCTAAAAACTACAATGTCCAGTAAGATTATAACTGGGAACGGTTTCTGAAGATTTACATTCACAGTATAGGCTTGGTTGCCATAGGTTTTGGTCTTTGCATGGGATTTGTTTACAATAGCAAGATACAGAATATTGCCAGGCTAATCCATTAACACACAGTGACGGACATACACATCCATACACACACACACACACACACAGATCATATTACTGCACAGCCATCTGGCAGTCTTGATGTCCTGATTTTTCAGTGACACTTCTTTGGAATTAACTGTAGTTGTATTTTCTTGCCTGCACAGAGCTGATTATCTGAAAGCAAGGATTTAAATTTGGTTTCAGAAGTGGGTGTGGGCACATGAAACTGTAGATATGTGAATGTTATTTCACTTTAAAAAATAACATATTGTGGAATTAGTTATACTGATTATAAATAAGATTAATATACAGATTATAATATAAATAAATATAATACATATTAAATGCATTTTTATTTGGAAAAAGGTTCAGAGGAGTTTACAGTGCCTTTGCAGCCATGAGTGTCTCCACCAGTCAGAGGGACTGCAAGACAAAATTCAGGGCTAAAAGGTCAGAAAATCACTCTTTGTTCCTTGTAGAGTGTAATTACTGATCACATGATAATACTTGAAAGCAGTCTAGATGAACATATTGACATTTTTTATCACATCCCTTTTCCCCTCCTCTGAATTTTGTAGCAGATTTTGATAAGTGTATAACGGGCAGGTGAACTAGTGACTCAACATGGGTTTGATGTTTTTGTATATGAGTGACCTCCAACAAGAAGACTCTGGGTGATGGTGTATTCCCCATCAATTACTATCCAACATGCTGAAATAAACTGCTGCACTAAATCTTAAATACATTTACAGAATGCATGGCCCAGAAGAGTAAGGCATTTACTGAGTCTTTTTTTCCCCTCTCTATTTTGCATATAACAGACTCATGCTGTAAAACAATAATAACCCAGACAACAGTAAAGCCATTCAGTAACAAATAGCATACCATGCCTCTTCAGTGTTTTACAAATCTCTGTGTTATTTCCCCAAAGGACTGTAACGCTAGACACTATAAAATACATGGAAACTGTTGTTTGAATTTAGGGACCGCTATTCAAGAAAAATACCTCAACACACACGTGTGAGCATTTTCTCACATACACAGGATACATGATTAATGAGACAAATACCACTAGTACCACTCAACACCTGATTACCTGTTCTTTTGTATAGCTGGTTTGTTTTGGCTCACATATTGGTGCTTTAGCAGTTCATCTTCAGCATTTAAACATTGCTCAGTGTCAATGCCAGTGAAGAGCTGTATTTGTAAGTGTCTGCTTCTTCGTCTCATTGCCATCTGTGGCCAAAAGATGTGTATTTCTTCCTGTTTTTAACAATGCAAACTGCATAGCTCCATGGATGACGATGTTGGTCAGTCTGTTGGTTGGTCCTCCGCTTTGGTCCATATCTGACATATCTCTTCTTCTGTCCTCAGAAGATGAATCCCGATTCCCTGACTTTTCCTTTAGTCATTAGCAAATGTTAGCAGCATGAACTACTGTGGTGAACATGATAAACGTTATACGTTCTTTACATAAAAATATTAGCATTCTCACTGAGCATGTTACACTGCTGATGTCAACATTTAACTCAAAACATTGGTGTACTTGACCTCTTGTTTCAGCTCACAGAGCTGCTAGAATGACTGTAAACTCTTACTGTAATCTTGTTTAAAACTGGTTACCTATAGCCACAGTGACTTTTTGGTCACTCAGCTTTTACAGGAATAAAGTAGGTACAGTATTAATATTCAGAAACTGTTCTCCTTTAGAGGCTGGGGACGGCAGTAGTTAACTGAGACTGAGTTTTTATGTTGTTTTAAGTTGTCAGTTAGGACTGATTTTGTGTGTAGGCTATTGTGAATGTCAGTGCAAGTGCAAGGCTAAATAATTAATTGCATATTTTGGCAAGCATTAGTAAGCAGATGGGGAGAGCTCCACCACATCCAGGTACAATATCAGTCATGTAAAAATTGACTGTGAAAAAAATTGAGTAGTTAGCTTTGAAAGTCTCTTGATGTATCTGCCCACACCCATTTATAAAACACAAAGACACACAACAGTATGTGTGTGGAAATGTGTGTGTCTTAAAGAGAGTGAGAGACAGAGGGAGGAAAGAGCAACAGCCTAATGACCTCTTGTTTCATGTGAAAAATACTGTCATTTTGCGTAGGTGGCTGAGTATCATTTGAGAGGTTTCTGGATCAGAAAGATAGGTGCATATGCTTGCTTCCACACACACTACACACACACACGCTCACACACATGTACATGTCTGCTCCAGATGTTGAGAGTATTTTGTTTCAGTGAAGGTAGTGTAGCCTCACATCGGAGAGAAAATAAATCACAACCCCTGGACAGCAGTGAAGACACTTTTAGAGGCCTTCGTAAACCCACCACGTTCACTTTGTTCCCATATGGTAATATTCACAGATGCTGTTTGGAATGACACTCATAGTAGGACAGGAGTACACAGGGCCAGTTATTTTCAGTGCTGCTCATCAAATTTAATACTCTGCTCCAGAGAAGAGTATGAAATGGAAATGTTGCACTACATAAAATAAAAGATGCTCGTGTTGTTTCTAAAGGTCATGGCATTATCAGACATACGTAGACCACTTAATGGTGAAGTGATGTCAAAAAAGTCTGAGGAGGATGTTGTACTGACGTTATATATTCATTAACATGAAGCAATTTCTACTTGTGATCCATCATTGCAGGTTATGGCCTTGAGTGCGAACATGAGTAGGATTTTTAGTTTTTAATTTACAGATTTTTAGATGCCGTAGGAGGTGAATGTATCCAGTATTTCACAAGAAAAAGCAAAAAGCTTGGAAAAAAGATCCGTGCAGAAGGTTGTAATACTCGTATGACCCCTTCAGAATGACCTAGAGGTTGAGAGACACTGGTTCAGTAAGACCATTTTTGGATGAGTTTTTTTTCTTTCTTTTTTTTTCTTTTACCACACAGAAAATGACAGGGATGGGATGGGAAGGAGATGTGATGATGTGATGTCATGTATCATATTTGACTCAAAAAGCACATGTGCAATGACACATATGCATCTTATCCCTGTAAAATCAGTCTGTGTACTTCTAAGTTGATTATTTATCATTGTGGCATGATCAAAAGAAAGTGTCACTCTTGTGACTATGTTCTATAAATGCTCATCCATCCAACATCACAGTGAGCTAAAATAACCCCCCCCCCTCCCCCTCCCTGGATATTAGCCTGTATGAGAAACTAGTAGATAGCCTCAGACTTTCATTCATGTGGGGGTTTCAAAATTACCACTGTGGTTTTGTGAATGACAGCAGTTTCCTGATCTTGACCACTAATACAGTTGTTCATCCTCTCATCTTGATATGGAGCCTTTTTGTGCATTGGAGGTGTCATCAATCATGCCTTCAAATTCGCACACACACGCGTGCACACACACACACACACACACACACACACACACACAAACCACATTTCAGTGTGTTTTAAAGGAATAAGTTGTAATTTATGACAAGTGAATCGTGTTATATGCTGATGCGGAGAACTCCATGTTAAGTCTGATGAAAGCTCATAAAAAAATGGAAGATTTATATTCAGAGCTCACTACTGATAAACTCAACACATCAACGGGCTTTAATCATATAAATCTTTTACATTGTACAGTGGATGAAATAAGTAATAGGCAAGGCCCCTCAGTCATTCTGTAAACATAAAGCTCTGCTGTTGGCCTCTGACAACTTTTTGCTTCCACTAGAGCCAGTGAATGAGCACCATCTGCTGGTGTGGTGGAGACATTGCTGTTAACTTGGTTTAAAAAAAGAAGAAGAAAAAAAATACTTGCACTGTGTTTGCAGTGGATATGAATAGAATTAGGGCAAAGTGATGTTGAAACTCCATCCATACCTAACTTAAATGGCCAAAATAACAAACTGCAAAGACGAAATGGTTCCAACAGGTGTAACTCTCTCTGTCACATGACTGCAATCAAGCAAAAACTCTGTTCTTTCATATCAAATCAGTTTCTATCAGGACATTTCAGCCAGCTTGCAAGCTTTAAAGTGGATTTCCTTCTAAACGTCTGTATAACATATGGACCTTTCGAAGAATTTTTCATTCCATTTCCCAGTTGAAGCAATGATACAGCTCCACAGATTTTTACTATAATTCCTTAGCTATAGTTGAACTGCCCAAAAAATGTCAGAAATCAGATTTAAATTCACAAAATCCCTCTGGTACTTGTAGCATGAAATGTCTGAGCTGGGCAACAGCGAGGAAACTTGCTGCTTAATTATTGAAAGTGCGTGCTGTCTGCTCTGAGGGGGATATTCTCTGAACATGATGTGACTGACCTTGTTGCTTTCAACCCATTCACACTCCTGCCTTGCTTCACTGGTGGATGTCACAGTGTCACCCACAGGGATGAGGGAGAGAGAGAAAGGGATGGTAGACATTCCTACACTGGTTGCTGCTTACAAGTTCTGCATTTATACATGCACAATAACCCCCCCACCCACCCACAAAAACACATACACACATGCACAGCAAGTCACAGCATCTTCACGTAGATCCCTGGCAAAGCCAAAGCGATGCAACTGCTCCTTAACACCCTCCCTCCTTCTCCCACTCTTTTTCCTCACTCTCCCCCCTTCCCAACCTCTACCCCAGTCCCTGCAAGCTGGCCCCGCTCTTTTCTCCTAGTTGTCATGGAGACGGCTAACAAAGCCATCACTTTTACCAATTTCCTCAGAGACAGGTGCTGGCACAATGACTGCTTCCTCACTGGCTGAAAGGGGAAGGGGCAAGAGGGGTCCATGGGAACTCCAGGCGGACACTCTGAGGGCTATCCAAGTGTCCTCCTCCCCGAGCCCTGCCGAGAAAAGAAGGCTAATTTGTTGTCCCTGTTTTCCCAGGGAGGGGATGCAGGAGGAAGAAGGGTGGGGGGTTGGGGCAGAGAAGGCTAGGAGTGGAAGGAGGGCGAGCAAGTAAGAGAGAATGAGGCAGAAAGAGAGAGAGAGTATAAGCAAAGGGGGTGTCCAGCAGTTTTCACAACAGACCGCCTAATATCAGTCTCCTCTTGCTTGCCTCTGCCAATGGGTGTAAGGTCTCCTTTCTCCCCTTCTTCAACCATCTCTCTAGCTACCCTATTCTCCTGCTACAACTCTTCAGGGCCAGAAACAATAGCAAGTCATAGCATCATGACTGCAAGATGTTCAATTTAGCTTTCAACCATTTACTTCCTCTTTGTGTGGTGCCTTGCTTGTGTGTGATAGTGAATGTGTGTCTGTATCACAGAAGTCAAAATAAGCAGAGCAGTGAAAAGTTTTCCCCCAGTCACTGAATTTGTATTTATCTCTTTTGTCTTGTCATATCTGTATGAACAATAACAAACTTTTCAAATAAAAGGTTTTTTTGTTTGTTTGGCACGTTTGTGGATGTGACGAGACCAAGAGAATAAAACATAAATTCATTGACTGAGGGAAAACTTTTCACTATGCGACTTTCGAACTCTGGTTACACGATCACGCACGGGCACCACACAAGAGGAGTGAGGGCAACGCTGAAAGCAGAATGAGGCATCTTGCGATCGTGATGCCATGAGCTGCTGTTCCGGCCCCAAGGGTTGGCCGGCAGGAGGAATGGGAAGGCGGAGGCCTTGCACCGTGGCGGGCAACAGGGGGAGACTGATGGGCGGTCTGGCTGGTGGACTGCTGCCTGCGCATTCTCTGCTGCTCGCCACTGCCGCCCCAACCCACCTCCTTCTTCCTCCGCATCCCCCTCCTGGGAAAACTGAGGGACAGCTAAATTAACTTCTTTCTCGGCAGGGGCTCGGGTGCCGGACAACCCTCGGGTAATCACCTGGTATGGACCTCTTCTGCTCCCTTTCGGCGCCAGTGAGAAGCAGTCGTTATTAAACGCCATCTCTGAGAATGACGAAAGTGACGTTGGCAAGTGCTCCATGACGACTGGGAGGAAGGCGAGACCAGCCGGGACTGAGACAGAGGTGGGAGGGAGGTGAAGGTGGGAGGAGGGAGGTGAACAGGAGCGCGGTTGGGCATAAACGGCTGGTTCACGACGAAGACTCTGTGACTTGCTGACGTGGCTGGTTTGTGTGCGTGTATAAATGCGGAACTGGCGGCGACCGGTGGCGGGTATCTGCCGTCGCTCTCCTCATCGGGCGCTGTGAACGTCGCCCGACAGGCGGGTGTCAGATGGGTTGAAGCGGCAAGGTCCGGTCATCATGTTCAGAAGGTCTCCCCTCGGGCGGGCACGGCACGCACTCAACTCGGGTAAGCGGCAGTTCGCTGTTGCCCAGCTCGGGCATTCATACTACAAGCTGGAGGGATTTTAATGATTAGGCTCTGATTTCTGACATTTTTGAACGGTTCGGATATAGTAAAAATCTCGTGGGCTATCATTGCTTTCGGCGGGAGGCGGAATGAAGAAGGTATCATATGTGCAGACGTTGAAGAATCACTGAAAAACTTGCGAAGCCCAGCTGCTGAAATAGAAACTGATTTGATATGAAGAACAGGGATAGCAGACCAGGAGTCATGTGGGCAGAAGAGGACCACCTGTTGGAGGCCGACTAAATCTTGCAGTTTATTCGGCCTGACCATTTAGAGATGAGCCCATGAATGAATTTCAGCATCGCTAGCCTGATGTTCATGTCCACTGTTTGATGCTGTGCCACTATTTCTTCTTTGCAAACCAGAGTTGGCGGCAATCACCACGCCGACGGATGATTAATGCGACGAAAGGCGTCGGGCTGTGTTACAGAACGAACTGAGGGGCCTTGCCTGTGCTGTTCATCCGCGGCCTGATGTCAAAGATTTAGCGGTTAAAGCCGGGTGACGAGTTGTCGTGGTGAGCTCTGATATAAATCTTCCGTTTTATGTTTCATCGAACATCGGAGTTCTCACGTCGACGCTAACACGTTCATAACAATACGTAACCCC
>BRZM01003525.1:97018-139996 GCA_033238685.1 Lates japonicus
TTCTATTCATCATGTATAAATGTTGACTGTCCATGCACTTTAGAGCAACATGTTTTACCCATTAGGGGAGGCATTGTGCAGCTATTTCCCTTTCTGTCCATGCCTTCCTTTGTAGTGCAGCTGTGCTGCTTGACCCCCTCTATCCATCTCCTCCTCTCACTTACACCATCCTCCTGTGGGCTGTTTATTAAGCACCAAATGAGCTGATGAGGCAGCAGAAGCGAAGTGGTTTGATTTGAGTCCTCATTCAGGACAATGCAGAGATGGTTGTGTGTGAAAACCTGACTCCTTTGTGGTTTACATCACAAACTCCTGTGCAGCTCTTGCTCCAAAAATATGTTTTAATACATCCAGTGGTCAGAACCTAGAGGACCAAACAGTGACTGTGACCAGTTGAGACTATCCATAGCAAGATGTTGTTGATAGCCTGATTCAGCTGGGGAACAACCAGCACTGAAACATGTTCTACCTTGTATCATCATATCACCAGTTACTATCTCATTATGTCCCTAGCATTCTCCATGTGTTTCAATGAGAGTCTAATGAATCTTCTGCAACTTGGCCCTCCCCCTTTTGGTTGCCTTGTAATCACTCACAGAGTAATATTCACCAGTTCACATTTTGGTAGCTTAGACTGACAGAACAATAGTACACCCAAACACAGATAAACCTCACCTTTATATAGGCATTTGCTTTTCAAACATAAAACAATATGAGATCATTTATGTGATATTTTAGATGACAAAAATCTATATCCTCTGAGGTCATACTTCCAGTGCAGTTGAGTATCAATACAACAGTCATAATGTGAATGATGTACAGCAGGTGGAGGATATACAGTTATATACAGCAGTACCACGACACTAAATGCAGATTTTCTGCATATGTACATAATGTTTGCAGTTGTGAAAGATTACAACAGTAATATCAGAGTCTCACCTCTTGGCTTGTCGACATGAGGATCACCCTTTGCTCAGCTGCCTGTTCTCTCCCCAGTTTGCTTTGAAGGTTACACCAGTGTATGTTTGGACTCAAAAGAGCAAGCATGAAACCGTTCTTGTGTCATTACTTTAATAACCCGTCTCCCTTCTTTGCTCTGACCCTGCAGAGTGATTCATAGAGCATGAACAGTGCAAAGCTAAAATAGCAGCATTCACTCAGTCACCCTCTGGAGATTATCTGGCTGTTGCCCTGCAGGACAAGGCAAGTAGGTGGACACACAAACACACATACCCACACTCTTTCTTTCTCAACAGTATAGTGTATGTAATGTGCTTGACTATCTGCTCGCATTCTTTTAGAATATTTATCTGTCTCATGTTTTACCAATAGCAGCATCAACTAATACTGATTTTTGTCTTTTGGAGTTAGGGATCAAGAGTTAGGGATGGCAGCAGTTCTAACTACGGCCAAATTGGCAGCTTAGTAGGGTGAATCGTTCATACTACAGATTAATCTGCAGACCTACAGCCTTCGCGGTGATGCCAATCAGTGATGCATTACTCTGTTTTCAACCCTCAATGTGGACTTTTTTGTGTATAGGTTGCCTTTTCCTTCTTTGCTTTTAATCTATTCATGACTGCGTCAACGTCCTGCACCCCAGTTATGCATTGTTCTATTCTGGTAACATACACAGCGAGCCAAGGATCCACTCTTGAAAGCCATAAAACACTCACAGAGACTGTCCCAGTATTTGGGGGCTAAGTGCTGCAGATGTTTTAGTAAAGGGAAGAACTAATGGATTTATCATTTATATCTGGAGAGTTTTCTTCACAGGTTAGCATGTAAAGAACTGTAAGTTTGTTTTTGGGTTGCGTTTAATAAAGTCATATGAGATTATTTATTTCCTGTTTGCTGTGTCATGCAGGACACAGATAGCCTGAGAGAGATGGAGTCATGGAGTGGGGACAGAGTGCTGCGTGAAATAAAGGGACAGAGGGATGGGACCATGTTCATCTGGGGGAGAAAGGAAGGAAGGAAGAGGGCTTGCTTTGAGAGGACAGATGGGTTCAGCACAGTAACTGAACAGGCAGAGGTGACTATGATAAAGGGTGAACTCCAATGAGTCATAACAACCACCATCAAATAAGAAAGCTTGCCTTTCTTTCTGTCTTTCTTTCATCTGTTTATTCATCAAGAATTATAATTGGCAGCCATCAGATCTTGAATCAGATCCAGAACTGTTTTCAAGGGCACCTGTTCATAAAAAGAAACTCTCTTTGATCAGTAACCATTATATAATCGTCCATTATGACTTCAGTTATATCTGAAGCTTGGTTAGCCCTCTCTCACTGAGTGTTTAACCTCTTTAAGAGATTATTTCCCTGTGGTCTCAATTGGCAACATGAATATATGCCACATGGCACAAGACATTTGAAATAAATAACCAATATGAATACAAACTGGTAAATACTGAAATAATAATGTATAATAATAATATAATAATATAATAATGATACAGACAGTATCAATCTCTGTTAGTCTGCCTCAACAGGATGCAGGGGGTCTGCTGCAGTCAAGTACAAAAGCAAACAGGAAGTCAGTGCTTTGTCACAAATTTCAGAGAATTTCCTGCTTTATGGTTTCACCGTGAGAGTCTTCTGCTGGTGTTTGTCTTCTGACAGTCAACAGTCCTCATTTGCATTGTGCATATTGTATTCCTCATTACATTTGAAGCTTTCATTTAAACTCACTCCATTAGTATCTTGTTTTTACTTTATTATGACTATTGTGCTGATGTGGACTCACTGATTGTTGATATACATCTGGTCACATGCTGAACCATATATCTTATATATTGGTGCTTTCTCTGTGGAAGGAGGCCCTGCTACATTAAATGTCTTTAGATAAACACTCAACCTCACCCTCTCTCTCTCTGTAACACACACACACAACACTATTGAGCCGCAATAGTCTTGGAGTTGATCGCTCTATCCAGCTGGCTGTGCTCCGGTATACTCTCTTTTCTATTATCCAGCTGCAGCACTGTAGTAGGAACAAGTGTACATATCTGTGTTGTAGAACTGTCTGCATGTGAGTAGCTGTCTGAGCCGCATTTTATATATAGCCTCTGGGGCAATATCATGTCCACAATTATGCCCCCCTTGGCTACCACAGTTAAACCCTCTACGCTGCCTAGTGTCTTATAAAGCTGCAGATTTGGCCGACTACATAGAACTGTTGCTTGCTATTCACTCATTACTGGGTTACCAGCATCTCAAATCTCTGGTGCTTGAATACAGTACATTACTGCCAAATCCTGTATTGGATAACTTTGGGCAGATTTTGGGAAACTGTTACAATAATTAGCAGAGTAGAAAGAGGCTACAGTGCTCACACTTCGTATCTTAGCCTACATCCACTTCATGTTGACTCATTATTCCTCTAAACTCTGATTATATAACACAGCATGCAGTAGTTTTGTCAGATACCTTTGTATACAATTGTATTAGAGGCCTCCTTATATAATGCTCTAGGGATATTCAGGCACCAATGTGCCAGAGTTTATTGATCAAAAAGTCCTGCTTTTGCAATGCCACCATCTGTTGTCATTTTCTGTTTTGGTTACATCCATTGTGCTCACATTTTGCATATGGCATTTACATGTCAGTTGACAATTGAACTGTAGCATGTAGTATCTTATATATGTCAAAATCCAAATTATAGGTCAAGAGGTTTATAAGTGGCTGTTGCCAACTGGATCTTACATAATTACCACCCACAAAGTTCACTAGTTATGACCCGACAAGCAACAAACCTGAGGATAAGCGCAGGCGTTTTCTCTTCAACTTTGGTCATGGCGGTTTGCAAAGCAGATGTCATTGTTGCAGACTTCACTAATATACCGTATATTTAGCGAACAATTCCTGTGTATGCTGAATGCCTTGATTATATGCTTCACATTCAGCTACTCAAAATGCACTGACCTTATCTCGGCGTGTTCCTTCTGCACTGAACAGTGAGATGCTGTATAGAAACTAATCCTCACCCAGTACTAACATTGCTTGAACCATTGTTGCAGAAATACTTTTCCTGCTCTCTTCGATCTTCAACTCTTCAGACTCAACTGGCTGTATGGGTAGAAAGAGTTTTCCTATGGGCAGCCAATTGCGGTAAAAGAAAAGTTAGCTGGGAAGTATAGACCCTAAGTTTATTAGATGCATTTATGCTGTTATCCTTCCTGCTTTTTTTTTTGCTTGTGATGCTGGGCTGGGTACTTCTACTTGAAAGATGGTAAAATGTTATTTACATTCAATGATTTCCTCTCTGTATGTTTCTGTTGTATAAACTGCATGGTCAACTATTCAGTGCGTTTATAAATCATTCTACAGCTCAAACATTATGATTAGAAATGCTACATGCTCTGAGAACAGTTAAGCCAGCACAATCTTTCTTGCATGTTACTGCAAGATAACTAAGTTGTTACGCTGTTGACAGGTAATTCATGCGAGGCTATAAAAGGTGAGAATAATAGGAACTATAAAAGCCTCTCCATCCGTTCTGCCAAAGCCAAAGTGGAGTGTTGTCACTTCAGTGCATTACTTTGTGGCTGCTATGCACTCTCTCTGGTTGCTGATACAGAGCATGTGTCACCGCACAGACATGCACCTGGCTGTGCAAACATACTCAACCAACCTATCATCATAAAATCTACTGTCAGCCTGATTAAATAATGAAATATATTCAATTGCGGAAGGTGTTTGGGGCCTGCTGCTGAGCCATAAAAGGATAGTTTGTTGTCCTGATGTTGGCAACTCATACTTTTCATCCTCATTTGCTGCTGCCATTGACTCAGTAATAAAAGCAAAACACCTATACTGTAAGCAAGAAAGAGTGAGCTTGACATTACCCTTCAAAACATGACTTCTCCACTAGTCTTGCTCATGCACATTACTGCACTTGCACAACACTCAAACATAAGAGTTTACTGGCCTTCTTATTTATTAGGACATTGTCTTGATTTCCAACAGTGTACAAAGCTGTCAAACCCTAACCTAACACAACCGTGCAAATCATGCCAACCTTAATGACTCAACCGCATTACCCCTACATGTGAGATAAGAGGTAGTGCACACACACACACACACACACACACACACACACACACACACACACACAGCACACACATACACGTATACAAAAGTTCAGTTTGGGGTCATTGCATAGACCTTGTTCATTTCGAGAGACTTCACCTAACCCTAACCATTACTACAACGACTAACCTTAACCTATACCTTAACGCATAACCAGTGACCAAACAATTACATTTAGATTTTGACTTTTGTCTACAACTGGACAAGCTGTCCCCAGTTACTAGTGCATTAATCACAAATGTGTCCTCAAAAGTCTTCCCCTAACAGAAACACACACATACATACCTGCGCACACACACACACACACAACAGCTATCATTTCCTGTTGTAGACCCTGTAATTACATTTGTGTATTTATATAATGTATAATGTACCTTGGGTGTTTGTGTTTCCTGATAGAAACAAACTCTTTTACAAAGCAGTTCAAATAAATGCCATTTTCATAATTACAGATTGTGCCATATTTATAATTCTACAGTGCATCTGTGAGAATAATTATAATAATTCACTGAAAGAAACTTAATCTTGCCTTTGAATGAAGGCCTATGAGACTGAAATTATCCAAATGAAATACTGTTTGTTCACCAGGTTACCTTTGATTTATCAATGCTGTATTTAGAAAGAGACTGATGAGGAATTCAACCCACGATGAGCTAGTAGACACTGTGGTGGTCATAAATATTAATCACTCCTCTGTTTTTTATAACACCTTTACCAAAAGGTTAACTATGATGTATATGAGTTTGCCTTGATTGCTCTTCATGTGTCTGAGGTCTTATCATATTGTGCGAAGAATAAAAAAATAAAATGTGAAATACTGCTAATTCTGTGCAGGGTTAATCAAGGCAACATCAGCAACTTTAAAATCTCTCTGCGTAGCATCTCTTAAAATCTCTTCTTCTAACATATACAAACACCTCAAAGCTCACAAGGATGCTGGCTCAGTTTTGGGCGGTTGCTCTGTGTTTCCCTTCTAATCTCATTGTCTCTGCTGGCGCTCTGATCTTTGGCATTTGGAAGCCATTCCAGACATTTGCTGGTCTCTCATTTAGCATCGGCAGCACCCAGCAGCACTAAACCCCAAACAGACTGCAAGCAGCCTCAGCTTTATTTCTCTGTCTCCTCAGTCAGGAAAGACAAAAGAAAATAATTCTGTTAAAACCTCCTTAATGCTAGTGTAATAGCTTTCCAAAAGACACTTTAATCAGCGCCATTCCATTCGTGCTATACAGGATCACTGCGAAGTGATAAACAACGTGATCATCACGGTGAGCACGTGACATGTACCACGAATTTAGCCAAAGCGTGCTATTATCACAGCCACAGAGAAAAGTTTTCTCTAACGATATTAATCTGAAAGTGAGAACCAGTGGGTGGAGTTTTTGAAGCTGAAGGACATAAAATAGTTGAATATCACTTTTAATAGGCCACTACTACAAATTAACAGGGAAGGGTGATGAGCAATGGGAAATGCTCATTATGATATCGAACACTTTCCATATAGAAGGTTATGTTCTTTCCTGTAGCTGGTTAAAGGTGAAAGGCAATGATAGTTGAGAAGACAGGATATTGAAAGGTCATACAATAGTTCCTGTTTCTGCAATCTCTACCCACGTCTGCTTTTATGTTTCTGTCACTTTCTTCACGTTACCCATCAGTGTTTTCACTGTTGTTTTCCAAGTTAGAAAGGCAATGGGGCGTACCTTCTTAGTTGATTAATTTAATATTAATATTCTCAAAATGAAAACAATAACAAGATAGATTTGATGATGTAATAATCAGACTGAACTATTTTGTTTCATATTGAGTATTATTATGTACATTTTAAATGCTGAAGTGTAAAAACATGAGATTGGGGTCTGGGGCAGACTTGACTTTAAAGCTGCATAATCAATATATCATATGAATGGAATAGGGATGCGACCACAGGTGTCTTTTAACTTTACAGTTCTCTTTCAGCTCATTGTTTTGGTTTTATATTTCAAAAGTTTTCAACTGTTGAAAACTCTAATCAGCATACTACCCTCCAAGTTGCTGCAGGCGGCTGGATTGACTTAAAGGAAACTCTTGGTCCTAGCAGATATAGGTTAGCAGCTACCTAAAACATCAATCCATGTTATCCTGCAGCTCAGGTTGAGAGCCCAGGCTTGCATCAAGCTGACTGACTGGCGGGCGTCGTGTGCACCTGTATGTAAAGTTGCCGGTCATCGCGGGGCCAATGGACACTTAAAGTAAGGAGCATTTTGCTATAACTATGGAGAAATATTTCCTCAGGGTTGTATGACTAAAGAAGAGTGATGTTGGTCACTATATTACACTAATTTTAGTGTTCAAATGACCGTAATAAAACATATTCCTGTAGTAAAGTTTTAGTACACGTCATTAACAGTAACAAGGAATGGCTTATGAGACACATAGCGACAGAATAGTCTATTACCTTTATCTGGTGATCAGTTCTGGATAGGTCAAAAGATCAGTCCTTGGGACCAGTTCTTCTACAGCAATATTTAGATGACATGTTTATAGTAACGGGTTTGAGACAACAGACGCACTATTCTTTAAACACACGCCAAACAGTTCAAGTTGCTAAATCCGACCTGGCGTATCCGCAGGGCATAGTTTGACTTCCTCCTGGCCTGGAGCCAACAAATGTCTACTCTTTTCTTTTTCTTTTCTTTTTTAATTTTAATTTGCAAGTACTTACAGTGTGGCATGAGTGCCTTTTATGAAGAGAAAGTAGGAGATGACAGCCAGAAGAAATAAATGACAGAAAAAGAGGTGAGCAATACAAAAAGGGGGCGCAGGGCAAAACAACCTAGCACCTATTTACAAGATTAGTTACTGTGATGTGAAATACATGCGTGTGAGAGACTCAGACTGGGAGAAAGCTGAGAGAGAAAAAAGAGACAGAGAAAGATAAGGTGGAGGAGGGAGAGAAGAGGAGGGAAAGAAAGGGCTGGGTTTCCTTTTCTCCTTTTGCAGTCTAATCAAGGTAATAGCGCAGGCACAGCCCATGATACCACACATATGCAGACTAGCCACTCTACACAAACACTATCAAACATGCACAGTGCAGTATTACCCCAAAACCATCACCCAATTCCTCAGGCACCACAGCACTCAGCTACATCACTCTATCTCTGCTTTCTCCTTCTCTGGCCCAGTTCCTCCTGCACTTCTTTTCTCTGTCTCATTTCTTTCTCTCTCTTTCTTCTTTTTTTTTCTCTCTCAATCCACTGCTCCTTCACTCCTTTTTTTTCCTGTACTCATTGTTTATTTTTCATCAGCTCAGCCTCCTGCAAACCACTTCAGTGTAAATGGATTGTGTGTGTGTGTGTGTGTGTGTGTGTATACACTAACATCAGAGTTCCTTTGATCCGTGCTAAAGACTGAAAGATGAGGCGTGTTTTTTTGCAGATGACAAGTAATGTTTCTTAATTGTATGCGCCATGCATGAAATAGGCTTATACACTATGTGATCTCTCACACACCACATCTTTGACCCTTGGCCATTAGCGAAATATGATTCTGTGTAATAAATTTGCTGACAATTGACTGCTCACTGAAGCCTACCCAAACTGTGATTACCTATAATGTAGGGGAGCAACTGTATCTTGTTGTGGCAGGGAAAAACTGTATTTGATTTGTCCACATACTGAGCGTGTGACTCCTGGTGATATTCAACTTTCCTCTCCAGACTGAAGACGTAAGAGTAAATAAAGTCAGAGTCAAAACAATTATGTAAATCTGTTCTAATTTCAGATCAAAAGCAACTACAACTACATTTGTACATTTTGTACATTGCAAGTCCATGAAAAAAAAAAAAACTTGTCGCATGATGGTACATGCAGTGTGTGATATATCTCCACTGTGCAGAAGCTACATAGTCGTGGATATTAGCCAACTAAGTCAAGTTTAGTGATCGATAACTCTTTGGTTACACTCCAAGCCCATCAACATCTTTATCAGATAGTGTTATGTTCACCAAACACATTATTTATTTCAAATCTGACCTCTGTTTGCTTGTTTGAAATACCATTAAACTAAACAGCCAACCAACGTTACATAACGGCCAAAATATGGACGAAAATCGTTGTTAAAATGAATTCAATGAAGATTAAAAGGTCAGCAGGGGACAGTATGTTGACAAACTCATGGAGCTAATGTTAGCTTACATTAACTAGCTATGATGATAAAATCTGAAAACAGTCATAATTTCCAGCTGAAAATGGAAGATACCAGTCAGAAATGAGAAGACTAGATTAATCTTCACTATCTAAATCGAGAATGTTTTTTTTTTAGTGCCGATAATTCTGGTAATTCTGCTCTATTATCATCAAAACTGCATATCACTGTGTAGCCAGGCAGGCAACAGTGACAGTAACAGTAATGGGGGTGGGGGTTGATGAATTGTCAGCAGTTAAAGAAAGAAATTATCACAGTTTCATAGGATCCTTGTCTCTATCTCACATCCTGTGTGGCAGTTTAAGATGTGAAGATATTCATCATTTATTCTCTGTAAATGTAAGCATCAGTAGAAACTTACACATACCCATCAGATAAGGTGTTTCCACAAATGTATATTGGCCCTTACAGGGTTTGGGCTGATTTGTATACTTATCTGTGTATTTGTATGGGTTGGCTGATGTTGGTGAGATTACTAGTGTTTTGACTGGGGCCTTGGAAAAATAAAGCATCTAAAGAATTGAACATTTGAGTGACAAGGTGTTGATAGACCAAGGCAGCATCTTTTCTCACAGTACAGAGTACTATTTAATGCTAGGGATGTGTAATATGAATCATTAAGAGCTTTATCAGATAATGTGTGTGTGTGTGTGTGTGTGTGTTGTAATGTTTATTGTGTAACACACAGTGTGTCCTATTTATGTTTGGGTGTGCGGTTGAGTGGGTTTTTTATGCTGTGTCTCTCAGAATTATTGCTCATGGCATTTACTGTTTCAGCTGTGTAGATGAGAAACACACAATTACATCTATTAGTGCGATGTTCTTTATTAGAAACCCTTGTCTTGAGGTAGCTATTGCGGTGACCCTCATAGGATATTCCATACCCTTAAGGGAACCGCCATATACATCATATTCTGTAACAAATTTCCCACCAATGTAATGACGGCTACTATAAAATGGTACTCACGCACCTGTGCTCATTACGCATTCATGGCCTTTAAATAAAGTGGCAAGATTTGTAAAGGTTTGGTATAATCGTGGTCATGAAACAGTAAAAATAGGTATATTCATACCCAATATACTAACCTTTCTTCAGCTATAGTCATATGGGTGGGATTTTATTTTCCTAATCTATAACACATCATTTGGCCTTTAAACATTATCTAGCATTCTGAGAATAGAGTCAAAAATATATTTTCTGGTAAAAGTCCCTTGAGGAGTTGCTTGGTTTGACCCAGTTGTCATCACATAGGATTGGAAGAGTTAGTCACACGGTAACAGGTGGTTGGGTAAATGGTTATAATTTTAATTCACTTCACAATCTGCATCTGTTCTTTCCACCCAAACAATGATAACTTGACAACACATAATAATCCTGTGTCTTTACTTTAGAAAGATTATACTGATGTGAATTGCCTTCAAACGGTCTGCGACAAGTGAAATGAGAAAAAGAGCATATATATATTCACATGGCCCCACGGTCAGACCCACTATTAAATAATAACAGTCAAGCGCTGGCCTCACCATACTGCTACTTACTTGACACTCTGTGGCTGTAATCTCTTGTCTTTATTTCTAACAGTCTCGCTCTAACAGGTGACCAATAGATTATGTATTTATGACCAAGTCCTCCATGTCACACAGGGGGATGCCTTGTTTTCTCCTGAAATACTTTATATAACGTGTGTATTAGTCCAAGTTTCTTTCTCTCTCTCTCTCTCTCTCTTTCTATTTCTGTTGTCACACTGTAAACTAGTTTCCTATCGAGTTTATTGGCCCTGCTGACTGTTCTCGCTGCTGCACTCCATGGAATGAATTCAAAGCCTAATCTGCCTCGATAAGATCAGAACCCCACAAATCAGCCGCAGTAATATTTATATTATTGCATATTGTAATTCAGAGGAATGTTTGGACACTTATGTTGTAAAATAGTGTGAATAAGCAGGGATTTCAACAATATCCTCTTAAAGGAAATACAGATTAGGATGTTCAGTGAAAATTTATGACTTGAGGAATGTTAGATATATAACTTCACAGAGATTTTGTTCAGCATTGCTCGAACAATGATACATGAAGAGGTTTTCAGATGTGAATAGTTAATGCTGGTTAATCTTAAAATGCAATTTAGATCATCCTGTTGCAGAAATTAATGTTTAGCTTGTGTTTGTGTTCCCAGATTATTCTTGTTATAAACAAGACTTGGTTCCTAAAGGGCACAAACACAGGTTATAATTCCATGTGAAGCTTTCATCTTAAGACATTCTTGGAAATCTATTAATATCAAGTATTATGACAAATTAACTCTGAAAATTAGCTCATTGTCTTCATACAGGCGTGGACCAGTTATGTTTTAAGCAGTGAAATCTGCAGTTTTGGAGAGTGACTGATAACAACAGCAGTGGTTTTAATTGTCCATTTCAATGTGGACCAACAGAGTCCGTCAGACCAAGGGTTGCAGGCAGGCAGGCCTCTGATGTTTTTAAGTAAAATGGGAGACGGGATCTTTCTTACTCTGTCAAACTGTATAATGGAGCTTATTATAAAACTTAAAAAATTATACTGCCACCTAGAAATAAACATTTTATATATTATAGTCAGTAATTTGCTTATATTATTGTCGGAAAACTGGGAAACCCAAAGGTGACTAAAAGATCTGAAAGATCCATTCTATCACCGTGTATTTAGATTTATTTACGCAAAATGAATTGATCTACTCCAACAGAACAAAAAGTGTATTTCAAATACAATCCATCTAATTAAGCCCAGTCAAGGAACAAGGATGCACAACAAACATTTCGGCTCATAAGAGGAAGAGATACATGCCTGAGTAAGTTTGTATCATGTATGCAACATGCTTTAAAAAGCCACTAGAATGATAAATAGGCAAAATGCTAATTTTGCAGCAGCTGCAGTGTTCTTAATATGAATGAGCACTTCTTCCAGATACATAATGCATGATGCACCAGATAGCTCTCACCCTCAAGTGAGCCATACACGCACTGAACACACCAGACATGGACATGAGTAAGTGTCTGCATTTAAAACATCCGTAACCCTAAGAAGTGTGCCAGAGAGCGCGAGAGCGAGAACAACAGCAGAGAGTAACCGAGTGAAAAGAACCTCCCCCCTCCCTCTCTCCCACACACACACACACACACACACACACACACACACACACACACAGCTGAGCCCTGACCTTTGAAGGAAGGCGACAGATGGGTCTTTTTCTTTGGCCAGGTCCCCACTGACAGCTGTCCAGAATCTAGGGAGGTGAGGGGGGTGTGTGTATCTGTTAGAGGTTGGTGGGGTGGGTGTGGGGGAGTGAGGGGGGTGAGGGGGGGGGTGCAGGGAGACGGTCAAAGGTCAAACATTCCCTGGAAGAAAGAATTGAAGCACACGCATAAATTTATTTGGATGTGTACAAAGCACACGCGTGCAAGCGGGCGGGAGCTCTCGCCTAATCTCGCATTCATGTAGACGCATACATATTCATAAATGTTTCTGACTGCCTCTGTCTGTCCATCTGCCTGCTTCCTTGACCCATCATCATCTCCCTCTCTCTTTATCTCTAATCAGGCTATTGTTTTGTCCTAAATTCGTCCCCCCCCACCACCCACCCCAGAGAGCAGGATATATCCCAAACAATGAACCACTGCTGATTATCACATTTAAACCCTGTAACTCCAATCATGTGTGTTGTGTTTCTGGTGCTGTGTAATTCAGGATGCACACTGCTTCCCCACCATGTCCGCAGGGGTTTCCCTTCCCCTCTGGACATGTCCGTACATGTATGGGAGAGAGGGAGAGGGAACAGGAAAGAGAGGGAGCGAGAGAGTGTGAGATCAAAGATAGAAGAATGTAACTCCTTTTAGCATCGGACCATATCCAAACTGATTATTAGAGTAAACTCGTTTTCAGGCCCTTCTCTGCTTTGCTGTCGATAACAGTTTTCACACTTGATTTTTTAAGTTTTATGTTTAGCTTAGTAGACAAACTCTGTTCAGTCAGCCTTGCATTTTGGGATAGTTAACACAGACAGTGACTTGATACAAATTAAAAAGTAAAGTCTCACAGTTATGGGATTCACACAATTTTTCTACTTTGGCAATATATCTTATTATTTGTTTCGCTCAGTGTAGTAATTTATTATCAGAGTTGAGGTTTAATCCATTGCAGTGTATCTTAATAATCAGATTGAATTGGCATTTTGTTTTCACTGAAAACAATCAGACACGTGGGCAAGGATTCAGAGGTCCAGAGACAAAAACAAAACAACAAAACGGGATTTCTACTTTATTTCCCAAAAGGAAAATTAGCTGTTACACACTAAACTCAGCATACAAGTTAAGCGGAGAAAAGGATCCAAGTCAGAATTTCTCATTTTAATACTGTGGTAAGTGTTATATGGTAACTGTCAGCTGTCTTGCAAAGTGAAAATTAGTAGGATAAATGTGTAAATTAGCAGTTTCAACTGCCAATGTAGTTGACTACATGTTCTTGCGCCTCCTAAAACTACATACTTTTAAATTGTTTTGTGGAATCTCAGCTACCAGCTAATAAGAACCACAGCTAAAATTGTCTGAACTACGGCTGCCAGCTGGGTTCTTCTGGTGACAGATGCTTTACACGCAGCATGTTTTTCACTGCTTCACAGGAATGAAACTAAAACAGTAAATCAACATGTATTTGTAAATTCTGTGCCCTCTTTTTTGTTTTTCACTTTTCTAAATACAGATCAGACCACACCACTTCCTGTTTCTGCTTTTGCATTCCGTCTAATTCAAATACATAAATAACAAAGTAGATTCAGTGTTAAGTTTCCATCTAGTGTGGCTATGCAAGCTACTCTCAAACAGGATACTGTGCTACAACTGTCTTACTTTTTCTATTTCTTCGATAAACGGGGTTCTGTATATGCAGCTCCACCAATCAGTGTCTTGGATCCGTGATGTGAAAGGTGTCACCTATTAGTGTTGATGCCATGTTATTACTGAATTCTGAAACACTAGATAGCTTTTTTTGTCTTTACCTAATTTTTTGTGGTTCACACACTGCAATTTTACTGTATAGTTCAGTATCCTTACTCCCTTCAGCCTTGTTTTCAACAACAGGCGTCTCTTTTCAACAAAAAAGTTCTAATTAACCCACTCTACTACCTCACAGCTCCATATGGCAGACAGACAAAATTAAGCAAGATAGTAGTGAATTTGGCCATCACAGCAGCTGAAGTTCCCGATATTATTCCCAGAAGTTGGTTCCTCTCAATGATGCAATGTAGTCTCAAGAGAGCGTCAGAAAAAATAAGCCTAAATCTCATTTCAGATTTTGCTGCAGTGCAGTTCACGCCATCAACGCCAACAGTACTGGCCAATCAAATGTTAGCATATGCATTCCAGGTAGAAAAGAGATTGTCAGGGCAAAGGTCAAAGGCTGTCATTGTAATTGTGTTGTTAAATCCTGAATTATTAAATTAACTACAGGGAAGAATGTTGGCATCGACAAGCCTCAAAACTTAGGATGTATTACTTAAACCAGACTTCCTGGGTCATACATTATCTTGTCATTGGTACCTGTTGCAACACTTCGCACCAGTGCAACCCTTTTGATTTTTAACACAATGTATGTGCTGTGTGAATACTGTTTCTGCATTAGCCACAGCAGCTTAAGTAAGTCAAGGTGTCCTGTTGGCTTGCTAGGGGTTAACTTCTGCCGCAAATGACAAAAAGTGCATTGAATACCTTTACACAAACATAGACACATGGACACACTCAGGAACTGTTAAAAACACAGGGCTGGAGTTGTACTTGAGCCGGTAGTTTCGGTGAGATTTATCTTAGTTTGGAATTCATGTAATGTCTACAGTACTGTACATGTGTATTGTAGGTGTGTGTGTGTGTTTTGTGGGTGTGTGAGAAGTGTGTCTGTTTACCCACAGAACTGGATCTTAATTCAAGGGGCACACTGTAAAATGGCAAGTTACATAAGAATAATAATAAATAAATAAATAAAAAATAGCAAGAGACAGAACAACAGAAGGTCAAACAAGTTTGGAGAGCTGAAAATTCTTTTAACACAAGAGTTGATGCTAACACAGACAAGAGTGGACTGATAAAAGCTCTAAGGCGAGAAAGGAGGCGATGACAGGCAATACATCAACATTCCTGCTCTAAGCAGCCTCCATTTAAATGACTTCAGATGAAACTTATCAGGAACATATAGAACAAACAAAATCTTTCTGTGTAGTGATTCCAGTTTGCACCTCTAACTTACAGTTGACATTTGCTATACTTATAAAGCACTGAATTAACTTGATCTCTCAAGAAACATGGTTTGGGTAAACAATTCATAATAGACTTCTATCACCATGAATTTGAGATCACATCTTACTTTGTTAAATCATAAACTGTTGCATATTATTTTTAAACTTTTGATTTGAAGTTCAGGTTCATGAGGTCTCTACTTTATCGATCTTTATACTCCTTATAAACTTATTCTGTGGATTACCAAACATGCTCTGTAATACGTTTATTGAAGAGACAAACTATTTACTGAACATGTGTTCGTTTTTATTGCAGTAGCATTGCTGTCACTTACATTTTTTTAATTGTTGATCAATCAGATGAGTGTAGAAACCAACTTGTTTTTTGTCTGATGTGTTTTACTGATGTCTATCAAACAGCACTACTTATTGATTGGCCTTGATCCTGCTCTTATTGAACCCCTTGAGGCATGTCCCAACCTGGAAATCCATATCAGTGCCAGCGTACCAACAGTTGAGCACACAGAGATAAAAAGGTGGGGATTTCCACGATTTATGCGCGCTTTGAAAGAATCTGTTAATATTGAAAGTCTTGGAAAAGAAAAAAATTTCCCTCTGGGATGCTTTTATTTAAACAGGTGGTTTCTTGTCTGCAGTGTTGAGCAAATTGACTCTTTAAGTGTGGCTGGTGGGACTGAAGTTCTCATAAACACACAACAGAGAGAGAGAATAATCGCACATAAATCTCTGGGCATGGAAGAGCAGAGCAACAGATGGGAAACTACAGACTTCTCTCCTAATGGCACAGATGAAAGGGACCAATTGGTATATCCTACACACACACACACACACACACACACACCAAATACTCTGCTGCACATGCTGCAGCTCTGAATACTTAATTCTTTTCACCAGTACATAAGACACACACTTGGGCACCTACACAACCTTTCAAACTATTTATTGGACTAGTAGCACAGGGCATTCTTCACCTCTCCAGCAGACGAACAGGTGGCTTTTGACAGCTTGCGGTTAACATTGACTCCTCTCTGCCTTCCAATCCCTTAAAAGGCAGAATAAAAACAACTTTTATATTTTCATTTATGGTCTGGTCAGTATAAAATAGTCTCTTTTATTGGTTCTGCTTTTAAACTGAACTGCAAATGTTCAAAAGCTTATTCAACTTTCAAAAGGTACTTTTTGGTATGTTGACATTTTGTGTTATAGTCTGCCATGCTGTTCAAGTTCAGAACAAGGTGCTCTTAGATTAATCTGAGAATTATTCGTTTTCCTGTCACTGTTGTTGGACAATGTAGAATTTTAGTGTGTTTTTTTATCCAATTAAACTAGCATTGCAGCAGAAGCAAAAGCACCATTCTTGGCACAAAAAGCAATGAACAATTTTGCAAACGCTCAGTTACAACAGCTGGTTTGGTAGCGCTTTCGCGCATTCCACTCTGCCTCTCCACTTCTCTATCTTGTCTTCTCCAGGCGGGCACACTAAGAGGACAGGTGTGAGCCTTGCCTCCACATGCACCACAGCAGGTTAGGTTTCAATAATGTCATTCAATGGAGCTGAATAGGGTCAGTGAGGCCCGGCTCTGTCCCTGCGCCTCTGGGTTGACAGGCGAGCAACCGTGTCTTTGTGCTGAGCCGAGGGCCCCGGATCACTCAGCGGAGAGGGAGGTGGTCTGGAGGAGGAGGCGGTTGAGGTAGGTTTTATAGAGGTTTCTTTCACGGCAATCACGGGCCTGTAGTCGCAAGTGAAGACAGGAGGAGGAGGAGGAGGAGGGCCAGTGGCAATTCACAGTTTCTGGGGCTGAAAAAGAGTGGCAGCCTTCGAGGCTTTAAGGTCATATGTCAAATCAAGCGCTGACTGCTTGGTCATAACAGATGGAGTTTTTGTCTGTCTCTGCTTTATCTGAACTTACTGTCTGTTTACCATGGATCCACTTTACTGCTTGTACCTCTTTATTTCACGTTTCCTGCGTACACACTGTGCTTCCTGTTAAAAGTAAAGCGTGTTTGCTGGCATTCATACAAATATATTAATGTGTGTGTGTGTTTGACTGTGTGTGCAGGAGGTGAGGGGTGGGGGTGGAGGTGGTGGGGTGGGTGGGGTGGGGCTCTGGTTGATCCCACCTGCCAGGGACCATGAAAGCTTTGCAGTGTCGACTTGCCACAATGCCCCAAGCTGCTGCTCCTGCTGCCTTGCAGCCTGCTCCTTTTAATGATCTTTTTTTTTTTTTTTTTCAGCATATCTGCCTTGGTCATAATAAACACTTCTCTAAAAGGATCTCTAGACCCAGTCTGCTAGGGGTCATATGAATATTAATGCATGGCACACACCAACTACTACTGCTGCTTCAGTTGTTCAATACATCCCCACTTAGAAAGCTTGGTCTGGTTTCTAAGTCCTGGCTCAGAGAATGGCCATCTATCTAGTTGAGGTCAGTCTATTGAAATCACTACAACCCCAGTAGTGCTTTCTGAGAGAATGTTAAATGAACTAATATTTGCCAAGCATCTATACAGTGCCAAATCCTAGATAGATTTTTGTGTAATATACTGTATATTAAACAACCTCTGCTCTTTTAAGTAGGAGTTGTGCAATGGCTTAAAACCAGGCATGATAATAGGCCTGTTAGCCCATATCACTGGCTTCATTGGCAGATAATGCAAATTTATCTGTTCTGCAGCATGGGAAGAGCACTGCCCTTTACAACCCCCTCTCAACTTTGCAAATTATTTTCAATCCCCTCGAGACTCTGTTGGTAGTTTCCATATTATTATATTATGATGTCTACCTGGGAATGAGGATCCCTCCTCTGTAGCTTTTTCTGTAGTTTCTTCCTTTTGGGAGTTTCCCCTTTCCGAAGCTGATATTGCTATATAATTCAGCTTGCTACTGTGTTGCTTCTGGCGGTAATGATTTTGATTCTTCATGTTAAAATTGCCCCATGTATTTAGTTTATGATGAATTATCATCTAATTGCAACAACAGGTGATTAATCATGAGAGACAGACTTTATGTGAATCACGAGACTCGGGGCTTGGCCGGAAATTGTAATGTATCACATTCCACACGTACATAAAACCATCTCATCACCAGCTATGTTTTGACCAACTCCCAAACCACATTTTTAAATATAATTTGGGTTCAAGAATTCACAGCATCCCTCACGAACTTGGATGAGTCACTGTTCTTGAAGGAGTGACTAAAGAATAAAACACACCAGCCAGGGTCTGCATGCGTAACAGAGTTTGTTTTATTAAGAGAGGAGATATTTAGACTCCTGTAGTGTGATTGTGTCGAGCTCGTGGCTCACCCAGGTGGTCCTGCAATGGTTCTCTAATGTCTGTCAGCAATGATCTAACTGTAACATAACAGAAATATATTTAGACCCTGGGCTCCATAAGCATCAAAGTTGACTGTAAATACGACTGCAGTGTAGCATACAGTATGATTTCTCAGGCTTCTCACTATATTATCATAATAATCATGTTCATGTTTAGTTTTTTGCACTTATTTTCAGAGAGGGTACTTCTTTAAGTATGTCATTAATCGTACAAGCATAAGATAGAAACAGCGCACTGATCCATTAACCAGAAGGTGATGAGGCGGGGATGACGGGTGTGGCGGTAACCCTGTTGTGTGGGCAGATCACGTCTGAGCTGTGACATCATTGCGCTGCTCCTCTCACCCTCTTTCTGTCTCCATTCACGTCGTCTGTTGGTATTCTGCTGCGACTGCTCCAGGAGACCGCTCTATTCCCAACTTGGTTTGAAACAAGAGCGTGTGAGGCCAGGAGAGAGAGAAAAGAGAGAGAAGGCGGAAGTGCATGAGAAAAATTTCAGAATTGGAGAAAAGGACAGAAGCAGGGCAGGAGAGAAAGGGGATGTGTGATAAAAGATGGAAAGCGTGACAAATTGAAGAAGAGGCAGACAGAGATGGACAAAGGAGAAAGAGACAGAGAGACAGGAAGCAAAGCAGAGAGAAACAAAGGAGGCTGGATGAGAGGCGGCAGAGAGAGAAGGCAAATTGCACACCAGCCTCCAATTTTATTCACCATAGAAGTACCTCTAGGATCTGCCTGTCTGTCTAGATACGCCTGGATGGTCAGCTGGCTGCCGTAAAAAGGCTATTATATATCTCCTCTCCTCTCTCTGGTATCTCCCTCTCTCTTGCTCTCACTTTCGCTGGCACAGCAGACCCTCTGTGCTGAAGAGTGGCATGATGCACCTGTCTGCTGTCCCTGCTCCATCCCATTCATGCTTTCCTCTCGCTGCCTTCTCCTTCGAACACTGTACTAACAGTTTCATCCTGTAAACCAAACGCAGGCTCACAAAGACCCCCACAAATATTAAATTAGATTTTCCCTGACCATGGTGGCAAAATGCTGATCTCAGTTCAGCTCAGGGGACAAAAGTGCATAGCATATTCTTTGATTGCACCCAAGGGCAGGAAAATGTGCATTCCTTCAGAAAACAAGGATGCTCTGTGTATATCTATTCATTCAGTAATGAAGGCCACTCTGCCTCAATATATCATTCAGAATTCAGGACAGGATTATACCTATTCATTTGGGAGTGGAGAGAGAGAGACACACTGCTGTACTGTTTCCAGTAAAGAATGCATATAAACAGTCATGATTCATTCTAACTTAATTCTTATCCTCGTAGATCCGCTCTGACAATAGATATAGCGTACTTCATCTAGACTTTGATTACATGTCAGTTCTCTCCCAACCTATTATTCAAGATTTAGGGGAACCTCAGCTTTGCTAAATTCACATATTTTGAAATCATCAAAATGTTTAAGTTATTTAAGCAGCTATAATAATGATATTTTTAGACTAAGAATGGATCAGGTTATTATGTAGTTTATTATGGTACTGGACCTTGATGGCTTCTGTAAACGCTGTTTTGAAACGTAACTGTTTTGTTTATAAACTCCTCAAAATTGTTTCCAGCCAGCAGATAACACCTCCTGGGTGAATCATGACCCTAGGCTCATGCAGAGGCGGATGATTATGGCTGGCTGGGTGTGAACTCTTCACAGCTACTCTCACTTCACAGACAAAGTTAGTGACTGTTTTTGACTGGGCGCTATATGTTTGTTCAGGAGTTGGTGGAGACCAAACACAGGCTAAAAACTCGAACTCAAAATAACCGCCTTACACTCAGGTATGCAGAAACATATATGTAAAGATATGTAAATAAGCAACTGTTTGCTGGCAACTTCACCATAACTTTATATTAAGTTGGTATTATATTTACAGCTTATTGCCACTTTCCCCTACAGTAAGATATATAGATGACATACAACAAGACATCAATTACTTGGGACTCAAAAAAAGTTGGAAGACTGGAATCCTGCTGTCACTTTCTGATTTAAAACTAAAATGAATTTCCAACAATGAATTTTGCTTGGTCCTGAAAGATATTAGTAAGATTAAGTTTAAAGGTTTAGCTTTGTGTGCTTCATTTGGGTCATAATGCAAGGAATGGTTTGATCAGTCGAGCATAGCTAGCAAAAGTTGAGAATATAAAACAATTGGTGATTCATAACGAATTACCTTTAATGCATTGCCAGGTTTGATTAATTAAGCATTCCTCAGATGCAAGTAGACTTCATTGTGCGATATGGCTACCCTCTTTGCTTCTCTAAATCTGAAATATTTGCTGACTGCTAACAGATTTGCCCTTTCTAATATTTCTGTCAGCTTTCGTCTGGGTACCACAAGGACAGTTGTTGATGATGAGCTGTTGCTGCAGAGGAGCAGAGGCTAAGTCCTTTTATTAGATTGTGTTTGAACCACATCATAAGGAATGAACATGCAATCTTAAGGGTTCTCTGTAAATAATGTTAAAGCCTATATGTTAATCATCACATCCCATATATGTAGTACCTTTTAATTCTAAATGTGTTTGACCTCACTATTCATCAGAAATAAAGCAATAGACATATAGATCAATATGAGTGGTGTTTGATCTACATTAAACACAAATGTAATATACATTTCATGAAAGGCGGTGAATTCTATACTGATGTTTAGCTGATACAGTGATCATTCAACATCAGCATGGTAACGTTGCGTACAATGCCCGTCAGTTCGGTCGGGATACATTATGTAGAGTCATGCTGCCGCACACTCAACCCTACTGACCAAGTTACAGCTTCTTTCATGGCAGCTTCGATCATAATCCCCTTTCCTTTTTGTCTTTTCTGTGAACAAGCTGTGGAGTGCTTGTGAAAAACTGAAAACTGGCAGATGTTCAGATACATTCCTAACTTTCTTTCCACTGAGTTTTCTGCAGCGTGATATTTTCTTTGTCACACTCTCCTGTACAGTGTTATATTTTATTCTGATTACCTGATTTAGTTTGTCAGCTCTGTGGTTCAACCTCTTTCTCTGTTCTGTTTATGCTTTCATATAAGCAAATCTCTTGAGATACAAAAGCTATTACACAGAAATCCACCTCAGTTCCTAATGTGATATTGTGGTCTTGATGATTCTATTTGTCAAAGTTCCTAAAGTATATCACAATAAGCACAAGCTGGCTTTAAGGTGTAAATATTACCTATTATAGTAACTGAACTAACTTTGTAATTTTTGTCATACATGCAGTGATGATATTAACTGTAGCAGAGGCACCACGATGTGTTTTCTGCACATTGTAAGTCACCCTCTGGACAAATAACATGTGGCAAGTTGCATCAACTTCTGCTGCTTCTACACATTGTGGGTATTCGTCCTTGTCAAGTGAAATTCTTATTCTCACTGGAGCGGTTTATGTCTCATAATCACCTATTATTGTCTACCTTCTTACATAGCGAAAATGCCTTTCCAGAGCTGTCTTCAAAGAGCGGCGAGAGTACTTGATAATAAAAGGTTTCCTTGAGAATTACCTCAGCCTCAAATGGAAATCCAGTCGTTATTCACAAAGGAACATGCAACGGGAAATGAAATCAATCTTTTCCAGCACTGGATTAAATGTCCCTCTACTGCCCACAAACATACATTTAATTAGGTATATACAGGACCTTATCGTATATGGAGCGAAATATAGCTATCTATACATAACTATATTAGTTATACAATATTATGCCATATATATTTGAATTTTTTTTTTTTTTTGTCCTCTGGCGGACTGACAACTGTCCAGGCTCTATGCAGCCTCTTGCCCAATGCGTAGCAAGAATCCTCGACCTAGACAGGATAAGCAGTCAAGAAAGTGAATGGATAGATGCATTTTCTTTGGTAGTGTGCCCAGCCTGTTAGACATTCTGAAATAATTCCATTTATTTGCACTTGTGTTCATATTTTTTATTATTTAATTGTGCAATGCAGGCGTGCTTTCAGTTACTTTGCAATATTCAGTGTGTATAATGAGGGTTGGGATTTTGAACATCCTGCATTTCTCTGAAACAGAGTTGCTCTAAATGAGAATGTTTTTCTTTAAAATAAGTGAAAACCCAACTGCACCCCTTTCTTAAAGCTACATAAATTAAAACTTTGGGGTTCAAAACTGTATTATATGAATCAATATAATGTTCACAGGCAAAGCCACATCCTTTTCATATATTTTGCAAAGAAATCAAAGTTTTGTCATTTAGTTGCAAGAAGAAAAGGTATTTTTCTCCTGAGAAAAATACTCTGAGCAAGAATGATTATGTTTAAATTAAAATCCACAGGTTATATTGTATACATATCATTCATCCAACACTTTGCTCCCTCTGTGGGAAAGCTCACATTGATACAGTGTAGCGAGGACATAATCCCAGAGGCATTATCATTCACAATACGACTGGAACGGCTTTTTCACAGCTGGAGCCTAAAACTTATCTAAACTTGGCTGAAATTCTGTAGCAGCTGTTTGCTTGTGTCTGTCTCTGTGCTGCATCGCCTTTGACTGCATCTGAAAAGTGGAGCCAGGAAACGAATGCTCTTAAAACCATAAGAACAGTTTCCTTCAGACCCCCTGGCATCACATGTTTAGAGGTTGCTTGAGAGAGTAGCTGTGAGGAGTTCACATAGCCAGCCAAAGATCATCAGCCTACATGAGGCCAGGGTAGTGATTCACACCCAGGAAGTGTTAAATACAAACACAAACCCCAGCAACACATACCCACTTACCCCTGCCTCAGTAATAAAACAGTATGGGGTGTGAGTGCACCAGGGGCTGCAGACAGTCTGGTCTCAGGAAAAACACTTTGAATAATGCAACAATTATTCTTTATATGATCCACATTTCCAAATATTTACATGGCTCAAAAACGGTCACATTAAAATTACAGGATGTGACAAAGCATGCAGAAAGTTAGGAATCAGATAGATTGCATGCTTAAATGCAGGCAAACGTCTTTTCATAACATTGCAGTTTGCTGATCTGTTAAAGTGATTGCTTTTTGGCATTGAACAAAGTCTGTCTGCATAAATGGCTTTATATAAAAGTATGACAAGACAGGCTTACTGTACTGTGATATCTGGCACCTAGCATTGCAAAATGGAATGATAACCTCGCACCACAGGGGAAAATGGAGTAACCTAACTCATGGACTGAAGTATCCTCGAAAACTTACAGCCAGCTCATTAACAGTATTTACCTGATTTAATGAACTGATTTGGGCATAATATTTTTACAATAAAATGACTAGTGTTTGATAGTGCTCTTATTAATTGGAAGAGCTGCACATTTAATACCTGTTTATTTAAGCTTGTGTTGCTGTAACCTTTCATTAAGCAGCATTCAATTCAGATTTAAGCTGTATTTAAAATGTTACAGAAAAGATACAAGGACTCAGCTTGTAAGAGATTGCCTTACTATTTATACATGAGACAGAAAGTTGCCAATGTGTTTACGTAATAAGGTGCATGTCTAAGAGGGGGGGTTTGCTTACACTATAGTACCAAAAACAGGATTTTCCACACTACTGTTTTTAGCTTTGCACATGGGACTATACAAGACTTAGCAAGGGGGAGGCTCCTCGGGATGAAATGGCAGGGACCTAGTTTCTGGAAAATACATCAGAGAGGGAAAGAGAGGGAGAGACAATAAGAAGGAGGCAGAGTGAGAGAGAAGCAGGTGGTCACTGGAGAAAACAGTAGGGACACTTCTTAACAAAATGTATCATTTCTCTCTTCCTCTCTGTTACACACACATGCACACACACGCAAATCAGCCATAACGTTAAAACCAGTCACCGGTTGCAATGTTGTGGCTGAATAGTATATATATATGGGATATATTTATATATTTATAGATATATACACTATTCAGTCACATCATTAAAACTGGTAACTGGTGATTGGTGTAGACACAAACACGCACACCAGCACCTATCTGGTGTCCAAATCCTGGTCACTGAAGTTCAACAGAATTTTATCATCGCTAATTTAATATGATTATTAACAGCAAATGTTAACACACACACAAAGGCATATGTAGGAGAAATAAGCATTCAGAGGATATGAATATGGATTAATACTGGATGAGTCACCAAGACACACACTCACAGTGTGATTATGGGTTGTTGCATTACCATGGCAACACATCCTGTATTGTGCTAATGCCTCATTTCTGTGTCTGAGTGTGTGTGCATTTGTTTGTGTGCTAGTGGGTGGAAGGTGACAATAATGTCACACTTGCCCTTAACTGCACAGAGTCACAGCACGAAGATATTTTTGACGTGACACGGGGGCTGCACAGCGAGAGATTTATTCCTAAGAAATAGCTGCTATAAAAATGACTGGACGTTTACAGTGGGTTACTAAATTTGAAGTTAATACTGACTTTCAAAGAATTCTTTAAAAATGATCATACCTGGATACGGGCTTAGACATGTAAGTATACAAGCATGCAGCTCCAGGGATAAATGATTGACCCAGTAAATCAGACTGCATTGCTATTTTGTTTCTTTTCATTCGTTCAGCATGACAGGGTGTTCGTGTTAGTCAATTTCTTGTTGGGGTGGGAGTATTTTGTTTTGTTTTGCCTTTATCACCTAGTAGCAATCAACATCTTTTTCTCTCCAGCAACACAGAAGCAACACAGGCAGTGTTAAATTACAGCTAGGAGTACTTAATTTAATGTTTTTTCAGACTGATCAAAGAAATATGGTAATTCAGAGTTGTCATGCGTAAGTTGCCTTACAACATCTCACACAGTTGCATCAGTCTCTATGCTGCCATTTTCCTGTCGCTATTTTCCATGAATGTAGCTACGTAGCTAGATAGGAAGATGACACCCCCATTTGTAATCCTGCCAACTAAACCCTCTGTTTCCTTAATGAGCAGAAACAGCAGTCAGTGGGAACATCACCAGAACAACACTACTGTGGCTGGCAGTGCAGAGATCTGTTCCCAAACCTGTTTCCTACAAATTATGTTTATATAGCATTGAATAATTGTCTTCAACATTTATGCTCTGCTGTCAAATGTAATGGCTTACTGGATTATGTTCATAGGTAACTTTTTTGACTCAGTGAAGCACTACATTTATATGCCAGACTGGAGTTGCAGGGAGGTGGTCATGGTGGATGGTGGGCGTACAAAGTGCAGGACTTTGACACTAAATTTCAGGCTTTGCATCATGACTCCCATCTGTTGTTGGGTTTACGGCCAATTAAAAAAGAAAAATAAAAGAAAATGCAAATTAGGTGTGTTTCCATAAGAGAGAAACAGAACATTTGGAGAAGGTGTTTCCATCTGCCATTTAACGCACTAATTCTTTTTCAAAAAAGGCAAAAAGTGAACGTAAAAACTATTTCTCAAACTTGTGGACGTTGTTTGTATTGTGCCTTTTCCATCAACCTTTTCTTATGCACTACTTCAAAACACACATATAAATACGCTGATAGAAACACAACAATTCCTCATTATGTTACTACAAAACGTAATTCGGTCAACAAAATTAGTTGTATGCATATAATTACAAGCCCTATCTGTCTGGGTCTGTCTAGGTCTGGAACCAATAATAACTTCATATTTTTACTTTCATTCAGAAGCCATGAAAGGCCCATTTATATTCTCACACCACACATTTCTTATGGTTTCTGTGTGTGACACACTGTACAGCATTATGGAATCTGGGGCTTGAACACTGAGTAGCAGATAGAACAGTTATAAATATGTGTACATGCATGTGTGACTGCATGTGCATGTGACACTGCAGTTCTTTGTCTTATATGGTAAATTATGTCAGTATTTACATGTGTAAGTGTTTGCATGCAAAACTTATGTACTGATAAAAGCAATCTTAGGCGTTTGGTGTTTATTTTTGTATGTGTGTTTGTCAGTGGGTGACATTGTCTGCATCTGTCTGTGATTTCTGTCTCGTTTTCGGGCTCATACTCAGATGAACACAGATGTTGTAAATGACACACTTCTATGTCTAAGTGTGTACTGTGTGAGTGAAGACATGTGTGATTTAAACACTTGTGACATGTGATTAAGATCAGTCTGAGCTGAAACGATATTGAGTAATAAATTCCACAGGAACCTTTAACCACTGCACTGGTGGGAACACATTAATTAATGACAACCTCTACTGAGAGCAGACATACACAGTCCCATACACACTTAACAGCCGCAGATGAATATTCAGGAAAGATTAGAATATTCATGACATAACAAAATATTCACAACAGATCTGAACACAACCTGTTGTGTAGGGCTGAGTTTCGTCCCAACAGAGATTAGCCTGGAATTTCTGCAGCCTCTCAGTGTGGGAGTGCTGAATGCTTACAGGAAAAAGGGCAAAAGAAACATTATAGAGCTTGAGAGCTTGACACAGACTGATACAAACTCCCCTAGTGAAACTCTGTCCAAACTTATAGTCAGAGTCAAGGTTACCGAGTTAACTCATACAACTTTTATAGAGAGTTATGTGCTATATCTGTATGGTTGTAAATACCAAGCTTTGTAGAGTATGATAAAATAGGAGTAGGTGGAAGTCATTCTGTTAATCCGTTCTGTTTTCACAAAAGCGGTTACCATGACACTGTCTGTCAGTGGCGTGTGGACAACAATGTGATAATAATTATGTAATCCATTGTGTGTGTATGTGTGTGTGCTGTTACTGGTGATCAGACTACAATAGTTGTTAGCACATCCACAAAACCTGGGTGTGTGAGACCATAAAATCATCATGAATACAATAAAAAAGTGCCTACACACTAAAATCACAACTCCCTTATGTGTTTATTAGTGACAGCAAATACACAAATATAGAATAATTAAATGTTGATATTTTTGTAGATTTATCTGACCTACAGATTGAATCGTGTTAAACGTCTTTGAATTTTACTTATACAACGTTACTTATATTTTTCACTTACTGTGCATGGGATTAGCTGGGTATTTGCCCTAGGAAGACCTATGCAAATGTGTTTGTCGCATTGTCAAACAGATCTTTCTAACCCCAGACGTTTGGGGGCTGAACTCTCTGAAACTGACAGTCCAATATACTAACCTACTTTATAAACCCCCCACCCTCCGAGAGTACACATTTGCCTACCATTCATATGAACTCATTCATTTTGAGCATACCCTGCTAATGGAGCTCTGATACTAGGGTACAGGTGTTTTTCTGGGGAAAACAGAAACCCTGTTAACTCCGTCTTAAATACATAAAGTTAATCGAAAATGTGCCTATGGTCAGAGTCAGTTACTGTGAAAAACCACAGTGGTTTCATTGGATCTTTCCCTCCTTTGGTCAATAGTCTCAGAGAGTTCAAATGAGGTTCCTCTGACTGAATTAAGTAAAAGAAAGTGCACAGAGTAAAGCATGCATCAGTAACTGCTTAGGAATGTGTTTGTGGTGGTGTCTATGGAGAACACTATGATTTTAGTTTATTCACCGTTATTACTTGAAACAGGCCAAGGCCACCTGTTTGTTCTGGGGAGCTGATTTTGATCTGATGACATTCAGACTTCCCTTAAAATTTTCATAGTATTACTGTTTTACCATCTCAGTTTTCTCTTACCCACTGACTGCCCTTTCACTTCCTTCTTTTCATTCCCTAGAATCTCTGTAATCAGGTAATTATATAAAGCTAAGTGTGTAAACGGTAAAGAACAGAGAAACTGAAACTTAGATAAAGGTGACCCCAAACATTCAAAACTCACATTAATTTAACTTTTTTGGCAATTTTGTATGAAGCCACGTGAGAATAAATCTGGGTAGATGAAAACAGACTAATAACATTTTATGAGCAAACAACATCAGCAGACATTCATACCAATAAATACCAGACTTATCGCTCTCCCATCATAAAATACAGCTCTGCCAACTTAAGCTATTTACAGTCGGCTGTATTTTAGTCTGAAGTTCAGATAAGCCAGTTTGATATGAGCTGTTTTTTCGGTAGCCTTTAGACATGTTTTTCGGCTCTTGTGGTTATAATTGTCCTTTAAATGTTATTTCCTACCATGACCTTGCAGTATTTACTCCTCTGGCCCACTGTTTGGTTTAGACAGGGAAATGCACTCTGGTAAACCCTGAAAAGATTACAGGAAAATAGGTAAACCCCGCAGCAGCGTCAAGCAGAGAAACCTTTGGGTCTTTCAAGATTAAGTAGCTGTTTCTCACTTTGGTTTCGCCTACACGCCAACACACACACACACACACACACACCTCCACAAGAACACATACAGACACACAAGTCAGATGTGAAGCATTGTTTTCTGGGATCCCCCTTATTGAAAGATTGATTCTGAATACAAACAGTGGGTTGTTCTGATGAAGGTGGCACCCGTGGGACAGCCCCGCAGTTTATTGAAATACATTAAAGGACATTATGAAAAGAAGTGGAGGCTGTGGTGGGGAGATCCAGAGCTGAGTAGTTGCGTCTTTTGCTGACTAAAAGAACTATTGTTGTCCCTCCTCCACACTCACTTTTTTATGTGACAACTGTTTACCATATTATCAAATGACAAAGTGTCTTATCTAGTTCCTCATCGTAAAATTTCCCTTCGTCGATAGTGCAGGTGTTATAAAGTTAAATAAATGAACTATGTAGCTAACACTCACAAGTGAAAATTGAATTTGAATGAATGAATATTCAAAAACATTCAGGAGTAATAAGCTTTTTCCTTTGTATACCTCTATGTCCAACAGTGTATCTGAATTTGCCCCATGATAAAACTATGTTTCTAGTTGATGTGATGGTCATGGCATATTGATTTCTGTGGGTAGTAACTTATCATCTGTAGCTGACCTGTCATCGGTGTACAGTGCATTGTCTCTGCTTTCTCGTTCCAGAACAACTGGGTCTTGCTACCCACACCACTCCTGCTTCGCTAAACAACAACAGCTGTGAGCTATCTTTAATGTAACACTACAAATAATTTGTAATCAATAAAATATAACCCAGGGGTGTCATTGCTACAGCCCTATTTTGCCTGGTATAGAGAGCCAAAGTCATGACCTCATGACATCATGTCCAGGCAATGTCTCATTTAGTATGTCTCTCATCTGTGTTTCTGAAAAACTGAACCAAGTTTCTGTGTTCTGTAAGACAAATTGCCACCCACCACTTAAGAAACTGAAACTCTCTCTTCTAATGATGTTTAGTTGTAACCTCTGAAGCCTAACAACTTCTCCAGCATTTAGTCGTTATTACATGTCTGAGCTAGCTGCAACTCCTCAACTTACTCATAGACTCATAGACTCATCTCTAATGTTCTCTAACATCTAGGCACATGGGAAATGGTGTTTATTAAAGGCAGCAACATAGCAAACATAAATATCAAATTACCAATGATGTTAGATTGTGTTTAGATTGATATTTATATCATTTTTCAAAACACCATCACCCACCATCCTAACACACAACATACTGCTGGAAAAGCTCATTTCCTGTTTGGAAAAATAGTTTTTTACTTGTCCCCTTCAAAGCATTAGCGTAAATGCGGATCAGCAGCCATTTTGTTTGAGGGCTTCAACCGATTCTTTTTTCAACCATCATCATCTGGTCCACAGTCTGTCTAAAGACTCCTGCCTCTACAAACATCAGCCAGAAGAAAGCGACGCAGCTTCCACATCAGCTTTCACAGTCATTTCTCATCCAGATTAGATTAAATTTGATCATTCTGATACAACTCCTCAACACTTAAGTTTAATGAATCATAAATTAATTATGTTAATTACAGGCTAGTCGTTCCATTGCAATGATAAATTGCTTGCGCCCTGCTTATAAGATAAACAAATTAACTTCTCTAACATATGGTTCCTTGTGGTTAACCATCTACAGTATCCTGTTTCTCAGACTAAGCTCAGGATGGGAGCCAAAATGGGCGGTGGATAAAAAAAATCATTCATCATGGTTTCTGCTCTGAGGGCTCACAGGGTCCAAGACCTCTGCTGTAGTAAACAAAGTCATACAACTATTCTAGCTGTCGGCACAGGACAGCTTGAAATATAGCACAATAATCCCATTATCATGGCTGGCTGAGTTTGCTTTCAGTCAGTCAGGTTGCGGGTATTCCCCTCATTCCTCCTGGTTTGGATTAAATTCTTATCTCTGTATGTGTATTGTTAGCTTGCCTTGGGGTTTTATTCATAGACGGTAAATGATAGTGCGCTGTCCTGGTGGCCATTTCTGCCTTTAGCCTATGTAATTCTGTCACAAGGTTTTAAAATCTGCTTCCCAAGTACTGTGTGTATATGTGACATACAGTAGGTTGCTGAGCCTTTTTAATAAACATGAGTCATGCTGCTTTACCTTTAACCAGAAAGAGAGACTTGCTGCCTCATTTGTGTTTCTATGTAAATTCACAGAAAAATGGGGATTTTATCAGCAGAAGTTCTGTCTCATAAACAAGGCCTCTGTCTTTTCTCTAAAAACCTTTGTATGTAGGGGAAACACGTTGCAGGTGCTTCCCATGTTATAAATCAAACTTTTTCCCCTCGTCTTTCCAAAAATTAAAGCTAACACAGACATAAATCTTGACTGAACTTAAAGTATGACATATTGTTTTAACATGAGCTTTTCATCTGAGCTGAACTCTGTGCCATGGCGAAACTTGGCTCTCTCTGTGTTTGTGTGTGTGTGAGAGGGACAGAGAGAGAGAGAGAGAAGGGAAGGAGCATATGTGTGTCAAATGATCCACAGTGTGGGAATTCCCCTCTTATCAGTCAGCCTGGTCTGGAATCTCTCTTTAGCGCTTAATGTTTGTTTGGGTTTGTGGAGATCAGAAAGGGAAATGGTGAAAGAGACTTGGGGAAGGAAAACAGACTGACAGACAGAGACCAAAAAAAAAAAAAAAGGAAAGTGTGTGAAATTCAAATATCGCATGCATTCTTTGGCAAATCATCTCACATCTTATCTGTGATCTTTTCTCTTTTCTTAATCTCTGCATCCAGATAATTTCAATTAACAGTATTAGCTCTGAGATCTTCTCTTGTTAGCTGGATTTTTCGATCGAGTCCTGACTTTGAATTAGGAGCTAATAAAGCCTCTTGGGGTTTTTCAAACAGCCCCCACATAGAAATGGATACAGCACAAAGTATCCCATTGAGATGTGTGAGAGGGGCCAGGGTGCCTTGTCCAACAACAAGCTCTTATTCTACAACAGAAAGACTGGAGCTCAAACATACTTGTAGTAGGAGGCTTTTCAGTGTCTTGATTGTCAAACAGAGAAAGTAGCCTTCAGAGATTATATGAGGAAAAGAAAAAAAGAGTTGTCTTGAGGCTTACAAAAACACTTCTCAGTGAAAAGGGGAAACATTTAGTTGAAAGCGGCATGGGCCTAAATCTGACTTTGTGATCTTGTGAGCTGCTGGATCAAAGGAATAATTATGCCCGTATGGAGGTTATTTTTGAGATATTTTTTTAGGTAATTCCAGGCACAAAATTCTCATGTGATTTTATGTGTATCACACTTCTACCACAATTTGCCATGTTATCACATGGAAATGTCCCAAAACCATACGTTTCAAGTTTAAAACATATATTCCCCACATGATTGTACCACATGACGCTCACATGCACAGTAGAGTTTTTCATCCACAAATCACATGGGGTTTTCCTTACTGAGCTAAGATAAATGAAACTAAGCATGACAGTTCTAAAAGTGCTATGGATAAAAATTGAAACGGCCAATGAACTCGCATCTTAACAGATCCATCTCTATGACAACTGATGAAAGCTGTCAGCTGATGAAGACCGTGTGAAATAAAGCCAAACTAATAATATAAACTTCGATGGTCTGGTTCTCTAAGTTTTTTGATGAGAGAGAGACACTATGTGGACTCTGAACTGCAGTTTTTCATCCAAACGGTACTGTCTGTGTGGTTAAAGTACAACCTCTGAAATGACTTGTTTTCTCCTCACAGCTTGGTGAAATATGTCATTAAGTCAACTCAGTCAGTTTTGATCTGAGACCAAAAAAAGTCCTGCATGTCATGATTACAGTTTTTCAGGATGACGTGAATGCTTCTGTTGTCAGTCCATAATGACTGATGATGATGATGACTGCATCTGTAAGAAATCAGGTTAATGCAGATAAACCACCACTCACTTGTCCTTTCATGGCAGCATTCACCCAGTTTTCAGTCTTGGTGTCAGTCATGCGAGCAGCTGACCTGGCTGGTGAATGACCTTGATCACCTGTCATGTGAGTGGAGGACTCGCTGCTGATCTGTCCATTCTCAATGATCTCATTCAGCAGGGGATGAGTTGTCCGTCCCGTCATGCTTCCTATCACGAGTGTTGTTGACCACGCTGTGGTCTGATGGCTTTCTAGTGCTTCTTCTGTATTAAATCTCACTTTCAGAACATGGATTTACTGATGATGTCACTGGCGATGATTGATGACCAAGCATATTTACTGAAAACATTCAGTAAACAACAGTTATTTTTGGGATGAAGCTTCCTTTAGAGATACTGCTGCGGCTTTGAAAAGTTGAGCATACTTAATAATCGATTGAAACTGCCTATACTGATGTAATTAATCATCAGTTTACAGTATTAGCCCGATGAAATCCCTTTAGAAAACTTAATCTGGAGCCTCAGTACATCCTCTGCATCACTGTCTCCAGGCCATCTGTTTCCAAGCTGTGTGTGTTTCTGTCCTGTCAGCAGAGTCTCTTCCCACCAAAGACATTAGTGGATTAACAGTCTTTCACACAAGGTGTCTCCACATAATTCAAGGGTGTGGACATGTTGTTTCCCAAAAATATCTCATGGGAAACTCACGAAGACAATAAACTGTTAAAGAAATAATAACAGCAGTCCAGTGACAATATACTGTAGAGTGAGGCAAGCACTGTAAATGTTCAGAAGTTAACTTGAGAATAATCAAGAATAATCAAATCGCAGATACTTTTTAAAAAACAAACAAACAAAAAACTCAAACAGCTTCATTCCTAGCAGACATTTGCATAGAAGACTGGCAGTCAGTATTTACATCTTACACATCACTTTTCATGTGGTGCAGCAAGAATGAAAAACAATGTGTCATCAGAATGACAAATACAGTACTGACTCAACTCGCTGAAAGCACAATTGAGACTTTTAGAGATTTTGAGAATAAATCTATTTGCAATACTTGTACATATTGGTAGTTTAAATGTGTAGCCACATTCCCCGCTCAATTTCAGTCTATATGAGAAGTAGCTTTGTCAAGTCAAAGAATATCAGCAGTAAAACTGGTGATAAAGTTGCACCTGTGTGACACTGATATTCCAACTGTAGTAAACTGAAATGCTCCACCAGCATCTTTGATGTTCATAACTGATGGAAAAATCACATAGCACCAAGGAAGTGTTTTTATTTTGGTCTGTCTAACAAATTTGTTGTTGTGTGGGCACTGTAACTGGCTTCCTCTGCACCTGACTAACAGAAAGGTGTTGGTATTTATGTGGGTGGTTGTGTGTGTTTGTGTACAGGATGTAAGATACTCATAGTAAATCTTTCCACAAAGTCCAAAACCCCCTACCACAGCCCCCCATGACTTTTGTGTAGTGTGTAAGGGTGCATCCCACGCCCGCACACACACACACACACACTCAGACAAGTTAAGGACAGTCAGAGTTTCAACTTGGCTCAGTGCTCAAAGGGCTGAAAGCCATCTGGACAGTTATCTTGTCATTAGTAGCAAAGTTGTATCAGATATCAAAGGACTGGAGAGCTTTTCTGATGTAGACTTATTGTTTACAATGTGTTACCACTACACTATGATTTACAGAAGTCATGTGCACATTTTAAAAATCTGCTCTGAGTGTACTGTACTTCAAACTCATTGGCAACAGTGTCATGTTCCAGTATTACACACAAGATTCATGAAAATCTGAAATGTTGCAGCTTTAAAATGGGCGTGAGAAACTCTTTTAGGAGTCTCATCCAAATAGCTGTTATTTCAATGTTTAGCTATAATTTTAATTCTTTGAACTGACTTCAACAAGCTTTTAACACAAATCACACCCGGTGTAGAATCTGTGAAAATGCAGAAGAAGTGGTTAGGCGGTTTGGCTGCCACAGTGTTGGCCAAGATTTCTGAGTTATGATTGACTGACAGGCACGTTGGAGGCAGCAGCAGGAGGAGGTGGAGAAAGAATCATCAAACCAGCACATTTAACTCAAAACAGTATGACTGCACAGCATACAGACAAACTGGGGAATAGAAACTTTGCTCCAAACTTAGCACTACTGGTCCAACTTACTTACTTATCCAATTTACTGATTTGGTAGACATACAAATGATGTAAAATCTGAGCGCCAATAGAGCATGGAGAAGTCTTCCTCACCCAGGGCTTTGGATACTTTATTTTGATCAAATCCATGGAATGAAAGTGTCTGTAAAGAAAATACAATTATTTTTAAAATGAGGAAAACAGAAGGAAACCAGGAAACAGGTTGTAGGTGACAACTGAGATGCTGTGAATGAACAGGGGTTATTTTGTTTGGCCTCCTGAGGGAAACATAATTGTCAAGGTGGTGGATGGGAAAGCCATAAACATAAGACATTGATCTGGGAAATGAATGTGCAGACTAGAACAATGCATTAGGATGCACCAGGTCCGAACACGGGAGTCGTGGGAAGGGAAAGGGTCTGATCAAACTGATGCAAATGACTCAGGAATGCTTGTTCCTGAGAGGAAACGAGCGTTAGCTGAGAAACCCTTTAAAAGAAGAGACCTACCCGCACACACTCACACAGGCCTTGGCTTGTGGCCTTGGCAGGAATTCATATGAGGAAAGAGCATTACAATGGCCTCTCTCTCTCTAACACACACACACACACATTGAGGGGGACAGGGGAGAGAGAAAGCTCTTGAGAAAACAGAAGTTACTAATTAGGTAAAATTGTCCCACAGCAGTGGATGTCTGGCCGAATTCTTCCTCTCTCTCTCTCTCTCTCTCTCTCTCTCTCTCTTCTCTCATCTGTCTCTCTCCAGATGTTTGACTTCCTGATGCATTGACTCTGGTTTTAGTGCTGTTTCATGTTCTGTTCTCACAGCAGGAGATATCGTGCCTGATCATTAGCGAGGATGAATAATGAGCCCAGCTGAAACACCAAAGACAGTGAAGAGAGACAAAATACATTTAAAAGGGGACGTGCTTTAATAGATTCCAAAGGGCTCCTTCTGTATATAGAATATCTTGGAACAGGAATAGGAAGTCTATAGGAGACCCAAATGACCATGAAATTGATATAATAATAATTTCACTGTATTGCTTTTTTCAACTTAACTTCCTGAATGGGTGAATTTGATCATACCCTAAACTCTTGTCCCAGACTACCTCAGATTATTCAACATAAACAATATGTGTATGGCTCTTATAAGAGCAATACTCCGTCATTTGGAGGGTAATGTCTTACTACCTATTTCTACACGGTGGGTAGTACCTCGGTAATACTATGTAGTACAGGTTTTCATTTTACAACAAATAATAGGATAATCCTGTGGCATTAAAAAGTCCTCTGGAGACTTCTTAGCATTAGCTTATGCTAGCATGGCTGATGTAATCTGCTAGCATCCGTTGTCATTTCAGCCAATTCAGCTGGTTAGAAATGTGAATTTGCTTTTCTTCCAGAAACTACTGCAAATTTCAAGTGGTAGATTTACCACCATTACCACTGTAAACTGTATTATGTGCCAGGATAGAATGGTGTTGTAGCTGTAACTAACTTAACAAACAGTCCAATGTAATTGCCTGATAAGTTGGCATTCCTCTCTTCTACAAACTCTCCTTACTGACTATTCTTTAGGGAAAAGATGACTGAATAATACTGATGGCCAGTGGCTCACAAGAACGTCAAACCAGTAAAGCATAGTTCAGAGTGAGACATGTAGTGTGAGCAAATCTGTCAGGTCATTCTTTTTTCTTTAGTACTGTTTTGATTTTAATGCGTGACAAAGGCAGTAAGCTGCATTCAAAGCAGAGTAATGTTGGGTAGATTTACTTTCTTGTTATCATCCAGATAAATGACCCAAGATTTGATTCAATTCACCGTCTTTTCTGAATCACTGTGGTTCTGGCTGATTCACTGAAACACGGAGAGAAAATGTCAGTCTGGCAGCACAAGAGTGGATGACATTCTCCTTTGTGCATATAATGGGAAACAGAGGGAGAATCGTAAAAGGAAACATACACTTCCTGTAGGGCTGGCGTGTGACGTACATGAGCGTGTGTGATGCACTCCTTGTAGCCTTAACAGGCAGGAATGTGACATCAGCGGCTGGATCCCACATGAGGGATAGGGCGCAGCCAACACAAACAGTCACCACAGCCAGAAAAAGATGTGGCCAAGGGTCAGTGAAACGGTACCAGAGGAAGGGAATGGACATACATCCCCTCCTTTTCCCTTTTTCCATGCCACCCACTTTGCCTTGCCTCACACTCCCTTCTTCAAAGATTTTAAATATCACAGCAGTTATGGTGATTTATTTTTTCCCCGTAAATTTGAGGGGGGAAAAAAACAACGCCACAAGTAAGCAAGCAATTCTCAGAGGGAGCATAATCACTTCAAGCATTCTTTAAACAACTGTTCTTTGGAACTCTATTAAAAGAGATGGCAGTGTAGAAATGTGAGCATCACACACTTACGTATAATTCCCCACAGAAAACATGCTAAATCTACAAGTAGCTCACAAAGCCAACTTTTAGTTTTTGGCAACCATTTTTCCCCAAAGTTGAGAAAACCAACACATGACGGTGGAGAGTGATAAAAAAAAGTGTGGGGATTGGGAAAAAAAAACATTTGAGCTTTCTGGTGAATTTTTTAAACAAAGCTTGAATGTTTTTGCGCAGCTGATTTACCAGAAACATTTAAAGACAAGCGACAGATTATAGACTTACAGAGGCTAGAGGCAGAGAGCCAAACTAATAATATAAACTTCGATGGTCTGGTTCTCTAAGTTTTTTGACGAGAGAGAGACTCTATGTGGACTCTGAACCGCAGTCATTCAAACAGTACCGTCCGTGTGGTTAAAGTACAACCCTGAAATGACTTGTTTTCTCCTCACAGCTTGGTGAAATATGTCATTAAGTCAACTCAGTCAGTTTTGATCTGAGACCAAAAAAAGTCCTGCATGTCATGGTTACAGTTTTTCAGGATGACGTGAATGCTTCCCAAGGTTTCCGGGGTCCATAATACCGATGATGATGATGACCGCATCTGTAAGAAATCAGGTTAATGCAGATAAACCACCGCCCACTTGTCCTTTCTGGGCGGCAGCATTCACCCAGTTTTCTGGGGTCTTGTGCCGGGTCATGCGAGCAGCTGACCTATTGGTGAATAACCTGATCACCTGTGAGTGGAGGACTCGCTGCTGATCTGTCCATTCAATGATCTCATTCAGCAGGGATGAGTTGTCCATCCCACATGCTCTCATCAATAGTGTTGCTGACCGCTGTGGTCTGATGGTCAGTGCTTCTTCTGTATTAAACTTCACTTTCAGAACATGGATTTACTGATGATGTCACTGGCGGCGATTGATGATCAGTTATTATTTACTGAAAACATTCAGTAACAACAGTTATTTTTGGATGAAGCTCTTTAGAGATACTGCTGCGGCTTTGAAAAGTTGAGCATACTTAATAATCGATTGAAACTGCTTATATTGATGTAATTAATCATCAGTTTGCCAGTATTAGCCTGATGAAATGTGGTTGCGGCCAAGGTCAGTGAAACTGTACCAGAGGAGGCTGATCGTGACATCCTCCTTTCTCCCTTTTCCATGCCACCCACTTTGCCTTGCCTCACACTCCCCTTCAAAGATTTTAAATATCACAGCAGTTATAGGATTTATTTTTTCCTGTGAATTTGAGGGGGGAAAAAAATACCAAGGCAAAGCAAGCAATTCTCAGAGGGAGCATAATCACTCAAGCATTCTTTAAACAACTGTTCTTGGAACTCTATTAAAAGATGGCAGTAGAAATGTGGAGTATCACATTAATTTACGATATAATTCCCCACAGAAAACATGCCAAATCTACAGTAGCTCACCAAAGCCAACACAGTTTTTGGCAACCATTTTTCCCCAAAGTTGAGTAGTGAATAAAGCAATCTGAAGAAAACCAACGCATGACGGTGGAGAGTGATAAGAAAAGTGGGGGATTGGGAAAAAAAAACATTTGAGCTTTCTGGTGAATTTTTTAAACAAAGCTTGAATGTTTTTGCGCAGCTGATTTAGCAGAAACATTTAAAGACAAGCGACAGATTATAGACTTACAGAGGCTGCTGCTGTCGTCACCTGCCATTCAAGACAGGCAGACAGGGGAGAGGGTTTTTAAGACATTAATATTATAACAACTATGGAGAGAAACATCCTCACAGGGCAGAGTGACTTTAAAAGGAACCCCATCCTCAGATAAATGCGTTAGATATTGATGACTTCTTTGAAATTAATTTCTGATAATTGCAGAGTATAATCACTTTATTCTTCTCATTCTTCCTTGGTATAAAGAGTAAAAAAAGGGCTGTTATTTTAGTGCCAGTGGAGCTCAATGTATTGGAGGTGGTGTCTCAAATATTTTTTTTTTACTACCCAGTACCTCTGGCCACAAAGTTACAGGTGTATCCCTCCACAGGAAATCATTTTGGATATGGGAGTGGGAGGGTGACCTCACTGTGAAAACATATGATGTCATGTAACATATTAGGGGGAATTAATCATCTTATAAATAAAAGTGTGACAACAATATATCTTCCGGTTAACATGACACAATTAAAGCAGGGTTTAAAGTAGAGCGTTTCTCTCACATACACACACTTGCCAGTTAATGAAAGGACTCCTTGTATTATCTACAAACTGAGACTTCCCCCCTTTCTTTCGCTGTTGAAACACAGATTTTAATATCACTGAGGAAAGAATCAGTGTTTCTTTGGCACCTCACAGCAATTACCCACACGTATCACAATTTTAGAAAGTAAAAATGTTATGAAAAGTATCACTGTTAAAGTATACTGTAACATTTACTGACAAATGGATTCCAACAAACATTTCTCAGATCTGTACTGTAAAACAGAGGTATACTTACAGTCTGCATTCAAGTTCTGTTCCACAGAGAGAGCCACTGAGTGTCACCAGCCCTGTCCAGACTTGTTCGGACATGTCAAAGTCACAGTCTCACTCCCACACTCTGCAGAATCCCCTTGCAATTACAAAATGGCCTCATTTAGATCAACAGATTTGGAAAACTCTGAATTTTATCTCTCTTCAGTAATAACTGATGACCCATCCAACTCTGTTAATCGTGTTCGTTTTGTGAACTATTTGCAGGCATGATAATTTGAACAAAGTAAGAGAGACAGAAAGAAAGAAAATGACTTTGCCAGAAGGGGCTGAGAAAGCAATCATATTGCTGAGGGGAGCTGGCATGTTGCCTTTTAGGTTGAGGAGATGGTTTGATGCTGAAATAGTTGTATATTGTACTGACTATGTTTTCCAATGTGGAGGTGATACAGTATATTTCCAGGACACATCCTAAATTCACATTTGTTCCATGTTGCAATTAAAAATGTTTTCCACGTTTCTGTTTCTTTGTTTTGTTTTGATACACAGTGGTTTAGAAAAGCATTATGAAAGTGGTTCATTCTATACTGTAAGATGCTAGTAATATATTTGGTGTTTAATTTTTCATTTTGCACATATCCAGAGACAACATATTGTCATGTGTTCAGATCCTTGTTGACTAAGTTAGTGTTTTTTATGATACTGTTTTCTCTGTTGTCTCTTATGTACTGGTGGCGACTGCTGCTCATGCTATCTACTAAGATCGTCAATTTATATCCCAACAAACTTCTGCTTGACGCAAGAAATTCATTGCTTCCTTTGAATCTATGGATTTTCCCTGGAAAAAGACAAGCAGATGCTGTGCAGCAAACATAAGAGCTTTAATAAACTGAATATGGGTGGCATTACGAAAGGCATTACATCATTCTGTCAAAAGGCAGAAGCAAAAAGGGCATTTAAATCTGATTATATCACAGATTATGACCACTTTAAAACAATTTTTACACATAAAAGTAAAGCAGAGATGATCATATGCAAAATCATACTTCCTCTCTTGTTAAAGGATAATGCCAGTTTTTTTTTACAATCTCAAACTCATTTTCATCTGTTTGGCAATTGTTTCTGTTATATACTCACTCACTACTACTCACCACTCACTAAAAGATTGTTGACGTCTAAGGGCACAGCAACCTTGCAAAATAGATGGGACAAGAAACACAAATGGTCAGACAGTGATGCATTTGTGGGGGGAAAAAGTTTAGCCTTTTTTGAAACACAAAGGTTAACAGTAAAATTATGACCCAAACTGTCCAGAGTGACAATACAATACAATTTACAGACCTTTGTCAACTATGACCTGCTCTACTTGCCATAATTGTGTGCACAAGGTCTTGCTGTGCAATGAGGGATTATCCCAAATATTTTGGGTGCATTCACTTTCCTTTCTAGCTCCAAGTAAAGTGGTAGACAAAACTGTATTGTTGGTTTATTTATAACCGGTGTGGTCATCTGAAAGCTTGTGTTTCTTGTCCTTTCCTGACTTTGGTGCAGCGATTTTGGTTCCATGGTTCCAGAGCCCAGCAATTCTTCAACTGTGTATGATATTACTATAACCAGCAGCTACAAAAGAGAGACCCAAGTTAATTGGCTAGATAACAGGAGCTCTCCTTTAATAGCACCCACACTGAAGCGTTTTCTGTTAGCTTGAATTTGGGCATCTTTGGACCACATACTGAGAATCGTAGCTCTGAAGAACAGCAGTGCACACACTTAAAAAACAGATAATGAGACTGGCCTGTGAATTTTCCCCCTAATACAGCAAGCCTCCCTCCTCTGTTTGCAACTGCTGACGTGAGCAGATAACACTGGTAACTTGGGAAGAGATGACAATTCATTTCTGTCTTTAATGCTCAAACTTTATACCCTATCGCAAACCAGCACAAAATACATCTCTGAATCTGCTCCATCTCTCTTTCGACATATCTTTCATAATCACACCAGCACAGGTGACATCAACATGATTTTCAGTTGATTATGACATGTCAGGGGCTTCAAGGTGCATACCCAGTTCCCGGCTAGGGGACCGCTGTTGCATGTTCATATGATATTACACGTCAATGCTGCCCTAAAAATCCCTAAATGCCATCATAGAAAGTGATTAAACACATAATTTCATTTTCAGCATTCATTCAGTTGAGCCCAGGCATATACATGCAGAGCAAGTACAGGACAGGTGTATGTTGTTGATCAATTTTTAGTGTAGAAACACAAACCTTTGCAGTATTATTAGTATAGAATTCGAAAGACTTTGATGGTGGAGATTCCCATTTACACCTCTGAGGTAATAACTGGCTCAGTGGAGTGAAGGGAACATCTCACGCTGCAATTAAAGATGTGGAATCAGCACATTTTGGCTTCAGAGTCCCAGCAAAGCAGCCTTGTGATCTCTTGCTGCTGCCCCAGATTCCAGCCTGCAATCAGGAGGGAACTCTGACTACATTTCAGTGTCTCTCACTCCCTCTCTGTCTCCATGGTGTTTCAAAGTAGTTGCCAAGTGAGTCCTGTCTATCTGTAGCCTTTTTCTTTTATTAAATATACACACAGGAACACTCACACAACACAAACAACCCCTAACAAGGATGCATTGGCTCTCATTACCTCTCAGCCTGTGTCCCTGGTTCAACAGGGCATTTCTGCATCATAACAACAGCTGAGAGTGTGGCAATGAGCCAGGCTGTATGTGTGATTGTGTGATTTTTGTCTGTGCATTTGCCTGACAATCAGTGCTGCTGACTGCTGGTTACTCATGTGGTGCACTATGTGTGTATGAGCCAGTTTTGCTCATGAGTGTGTGCTTCTTTTGACTCAATGTAAAACACACATGTATAAGCACATGCATGAAATCACGTTTATGTGCGTATGTACTTGCACTCAATGTGTTATGTGCTTGTTTTCTCATATTGCTGCCTT
>BRZM01003526.1:21382-43182 GCA_033238685.1 Lates japonicus
TTACATTGAAAACAGAGAGTGTCTAATTTGACACATGACGAAATAGTATAATAATAATGATTGTTTACAAATGTTTAAACAATTGAAAATAAATATGTATGTTCATGTGGTGAAGCTGCCCACACTGTAAATCTGTGTAACTTTATCCGCCCATCCAGAGTTCAAACCTGCACACCAGCTGCATGCTGACCGCAAGGACTAAACATACTGCTTGTTGAAAAGTCATCAACATTAATTTATTAAGTCATGATAATTCACATTATTTTCCCAATGAATCATCCGGTTCATTCTTGAAATCATTCTAAACCTGAACTGAACCAATTGTTTCATGAATCAATACTCATTGTTTATTCATTTTACGAAGTTCAGCTTATAACTGCAGTTTTCTATTTAATTTTGTTGCCTTTAAGTCCTGCTCCATGGTCATTGTTACTTTAGGGATTCAAAGAACTTCCTGAACAATATCCGCATGCGAGGCCACTCTCTGTATTTACACTCAACATTTAATTCGTGCTTCAACTCAATAACACACTGAACATCTTTCAACAAGAACAAAACAACCAGCCAACTTTGACGAAATGGAGCCATGACACGTCGTTGCAGGAAGGCAATTAACAATGAAGCATCTAAAATTATCAATTTTACGCAAACCAGAAAAGCGATGACACGGCGCCAACCCACAAACGCGGAATATTGCAGTTGATGGGAGCTAATTCTAACCGGCGCTGGAAGCCAACGAAATTACAATATCAACCATTCAATACACTTACAGGAAGGAAAAATGTGCAAGAGGAATAAAAAGGTAGATAATATTTTCCTCTGTAATGCACCGAAGTAAAGGCATGAAATGCAGCACTGATAATTGCAAAGTTACCGGCGTTATCCGGCATCCCATACTATCAGGCGCACCACGAAAATAACTGGCGAAAAGTAGTGTAGAAAACAGAGAGATAACCAATTAACTCCAGCAGATGGCAGAAGCAAACGAAAGACGTCTGCCGGTCCAGGCTGCCGACCACCATGCCCCATGTTGACGAGCGGAGATTATTCATGACGTCCAACCAAACCGCTGAAATGAATCGACCCAGGAAATGATCCGTTCCAACAGTGAAGCCGGAGCCTCCCAGAGCCGTTAAGGAGGTGAGGACGCGCGAGACCGCACGGCAGCCGGTGGACGGCAGAGGGAGGACGGTCGCACAGGTCAGCGACCGCCGCCGGTCAGGCCGCAAACTGGAAGGAAATAACGGGCGTCAAACCGCCGGAGAGCCGCCCGTCACAGGAAGCCATCCGACGAACCAGCCGCCGTGGCGGCGGCGTATCTTCCGAGAATGTAAGGTCGCCGTTTATCCAGCGTTAGTGCGCGCAACCTGGCGCTAACAAGAAAAAAACAGCTGTCCGGTGCCCGCGGTTATCAGATCAGACGGCAAATATTTTCATTTACAGGCCCGCCGCAGCGCATTAACCAGGACAGCCTCAAACCGCAATATTGTTGAAAGATGTTTACCGCGACCAGATGCCGCCAAAAACCATCCTGCCCCATTTACCAGCCGTCATACAGCGGTACAAACCGCCCGCACAGCTACGACACGAACAGCCCCACAGAATCGGCACCATGCTTAATGTTACGCCAACAGATTGAGACTTCAAGTCCAATCCATCATTCCACTGTAGTAGGAGATCAGATGATATTGATGACTCAGTTATCTGTTTGTGTTTCAGAACTGCTGCTGGGCATCCTGGGCAGGCCGGGATGAGATTTGATGATGTTCAGATTCCTTGAAACAGCAGAATCCATCTACCAACATTATATGAAAGAGGTATGTTGGTTTCAGTCACTGTTAACCAGCATAACTTATTCACCGACTACTGACAGGCACCAGTGCCACTACCACCTATTAAACATTTTTCTATATTTCTTCAGGTGCAGGGTCATGCAACCGCTTATGTAACATTCCGTCAGTGTCAAGAGATCGCCATGCTTTTGATTTTAAAAAAAAGTGTTACAGAATGAATGTTACTTGTCATAACTGTAGTTGACGCCAGTATTCAAAAGACTAACTGAGAGGCCAACAGCACGACTGGTCAACACATGCAATGAAAACACATTTTACCAAACCACCCAGCAGCCACACAAATAAGGCTGTATGAAAGTCCTCCCACTGACATGACAGAGTACTTTACTACTGAGGAGAAGTTGTTGACACATCAGGAAAGGACCGAGGTTGTAAATCTCCAACATCCCACCATGCCCGCGCCATCCACCGTAATGCCGGTCGTTACCCCGCCCGCATCATTCCCCATCTTTCCATCTTTCCCGAGGCTCAGTCGGCCCGCCGCACCGGCACCGTCGTCCGCAAAGTCCGCGAGTCTGATCTGCCTGAGTCAAATTTGTAATGTTACCGTTCATCACATCCACCGAGGCATATGTGGGCGCATATACAGTTTGCTTCCTGCCGCGGCGCACGGCAATATACTGCTTTATTTAATGATGCTGGTCGTCCGTGGTTTGTCCTCCAGGTCAAACTGAGCTGCTGCCACCATTGCCAGCGATCCGCAGTGATGTTACAGCTGAACCAACCAAATGGCGCCTGAACGCTACACCATCGCCAGTATTATACCCACCGGCGCAGATTTAGATTGACGATACAGATCGAAAACATCACCCGAACACCGCGATTCTGCATGATATTCGCCCATAACCAAGCTTCATCTGTTTTGTCATGCATGATAACCCAATCCAACCGCGTCGGGTTTCCTTCTGGTTCAGTTTTGCAGACTTGTCAGGGGAGTCAACATTGACGATTGCGCGCGTTGATTTCTGCCAACAACTATTTTGACGGTTGAAAATGAACGTTATTTGAGCAGGCCAGCAAGAGACACCCACACCACGCGCATCGGTATCTGTCCGATACCCTGCCCCATCTCGGTCCGCAGTGTCCCATCACCACAGCACCCGATACCACTTTACGGGCAGCGTGATCGCCTGGCTGGGCGGTCAGGTGCGACTGAGAGCAGCAGAAGCGGTGTGGAGGTGTTTCAAAGTGATGATGGTGACAAAAGTAAGTGGACTGCAATTATGCCTGCAAAGCTGTCGAGAGGAGGGATTTAAAGCTGAGTACTTTCAACACAAGCAATCTGATAAAACATCTAAAAACAGCAGGTGGAAAGCAGCGCTTTCAGCCTGAAGTCCCACGATGAAACCCGTTATCAAAAGTCATAATTTTAAAGCCTGGCCAAAAACCACCGTTCTTTTTTCAAAATCTGCCCTGCCAGACAGATGTTGTTATCACATGATATCGCCTTTAGTTGCTCTGCCACAGTTTTATGCTGGCACAGCCAGCCGCGGTCAGCGCGGCGTGCGGCTGTTTGTTAACAAAAAGATGGTGCTGAATGCTAAGACAGTCAATAACAGTATTTCATTTGGTTCGATGAAACGTTTTCGAGTAAATGCCACCATTAATGGGCACCGCGTCACTGCACCAGCACCAACGTTATCAAAATGAAATTGACGAGAAACATGTGGTATTGGCATCCTCACCCGGCAAGGCGGAACATGTGTGATTTTTAGCATGGAAGGGACACTGTCTCAGCCACCACAGTTCATAGGTGTCCTTTCCTGAGCCATGCTACTATCTTAAATCTTTAATTAATATAATACATAAAAATAAGAGCACTGATTTTCTTCTTTACTTTTTATGTGGTCCCCTTATCAATCACAATGAGTTAAACAGTGGCACCAACCTGAGCGCCTGGTCTCACTGCACATACCTTTAATCTTCTTTTCTGTGTCTTTCCCTCACACCCCGCCATGGTCGTCCATCAGCCCCTGCAACCACCTTTCTCCTGTCTGACAGAATTGAGAACGAAATGAAAGAGCAGAGATCGCAAGATGTTGATCAACATTGTCTCAACCCTGCAGGACGCCATAGTACCATGGTTAAAGCACCCGAACTGTTGATTCAATTATTCAATATCAGTGATAGTCACTATGACTGGGAACAGAGAGAGAACACCACCCACAAAACCAACCGCCCACCGGAAACCAAAGGAAACAACGGCATGACAGACCACAACCGATATTCATATTCATTGACGGTCAGTTCACCGCACTGAGCGAGACGCACACCGTTATGCCCCTAAATGGGATGAAGTTTAGACCAGAACACGATTGACACGACCATATGGATGAGTTGAAGAGGGCAAGAAGAGGTGAGGGATGATAGCGAGGTGGCATAGTCGTCGTCAGCCTGAACACCTTTGACTCCATTATAGCTTCCACAATATTCCCGCTTCGCCGATGCACGTTCACCGCCGCCAACCAGCGCGACAGTTGCCAGCATTATACCATCGCACCACCACTTATCTCACGCAGAAACATTCTCACCACTCATTTTGCGTTGTCCCGATCACCACGGTTTATCGAACCAATGATCGATCAACCGAGACAGGAGAGCATAGCCAGCACTGTATTAAAAATCAGAAAACCACATACTGACCGACTGAAGAAGAACCAACTGAACCATCCATTGATATGTCTATTTAGTTAGCATGGTTCAATAGTAGGTGAGTTCAACCAAGAGTCGGCTATGGAAGAAAGAAAGTTGGTCTAGGTGGGTCTTTATTTATGATAGCCAGCACATGTTGTATATGCAATTTCTGAAAACCTGAGAAAGTTCTTGTACATTGTTCAGGAAGAACAGCGTTTCACCAACACCATCGGAGAGGCGCAGCGCAGAAACGATAGCCGTCAGCCGTGTTTGATCCCAGAACATGAAATCAGGAAGAAACAACACCTGCCTATCTGATTGATGAATACAGATCACAGAGTCTTAGGAGATCAGACAGGAGACAACAAAGACGCTGTGAAAGGAATTGGCCTGCAAGAAGCTCCCCGCAAAGTCCTACCACCTCACCAGCCTGTGACCATAAAAGGAGTTTGAGCCTTTGGTTCATAACAGAAACAACAGTTTGACAATTCTCAAAACACTTTGAATTTGGGTTACAGTGGAAGATCATGAAGCGCGGTGCAGCACGTGATATAAATGCAAGCTGTTTATCCATACTAGACGTGATCACCTGTTGTAATGAATATTTGAAGAGGTTGCTGCCTATGTTGAAGAGGAAATGCCTGAAACATATGTCAAATGTACATGAGACTTAAACACATCAGAAAGCAGCAGCACTGGTTCCCAGACCAATGTACTATATATGGAGGCTAGCCCATCCTCGAATCTCCAACTGTGGTGACATCAAGAGCTGAGCAAACCAAGAAAATGAGAACCACACCATCTCAAGTTAACCTGATGGCACCATTAGTGATCACAATTTTATAAGAGCTGAGTTATATAGTTGATCACCAATATTTAAAATATTTTCAACCTCATCAGATAAATGATAGTTTGTTTATTTAATTGAAATCCAAAAGGATCAACCACCCCAGAGAACACACCAGAGAGAAAAAGAACTAGCATCCACTGAGTGATCTGCCTGGGCACCTCTGACACCAGCTGACAATATTACCTTGAATTAAACCACCAGCATATTCAATATTAATGATCTAATAGCGATATCCGAAAATGACACACAGAAACTGCACCTCTCAGCCTGTCTGCCTGAAGAGAGTCTGATCTCATAGAAAATATTTATATAAACATACACAGATGTTTTTACAGAACTATATATATATATATCAATATCTGAATATAGAACTTGTTGAACCATAGTCTGATTTGCCCACCAGAGATATTCTCACACAACCAGGCGTTTTTTTATATACAGAACAATTGAGATTGTTGCAGATTCTGATATCGCCTGTGCCTCACTATTACTTATATCAAGGATGATATTTGAGAACTAAATATCCAAATAATGAGATGTCCACACCTGATCCAAAAACGCATCTGAGACCACACCATACAGATATATTCAAATCAGGAGCCATGTCAAAAGGTGCAAAGTCAATCTGTACCATCAACACAGCACTTATGTTGATTTGTCTCTAATTTGTCATCATCAGCCTGGTCACAGGTCACACTGTTCGTTGTTTAATTACCTATTTTATCTTATATAAAGATGACACATAGTTTTTCTTCAAGATATTAGAAATGTTCAACAGAACCAACACCAATTTAATAACAACAATTTTGCCAAGTAATGAACACCAACACAACCCTCCCACACGCACACACAATCAAAATATTGATCATGACGCACTTGTTTGTATTGTGGCTCTTCATGCAGGAAAATCATTTCAGTGCAGTCCAAACCGCACCGCCACCGGCGCTCACCAACTTTTCTCATGCTTGTCAAACGTGTATTGATTATTACCTGCTCAGCACCAACACACACTAAACTAATGTGCTATGAATGAGAACTTGGCTGAGTCAGTTTACTGAAAAAGTCGTCAGGTTGCTTTATTATAATGCCAAAGTTATCTCAAGGCACTTTTCACAGGAAGACTACAAAAATTACACGAGAGAAGATGCCGGGTTAGTAATACGTATCATCGGATATGAATGTGTACAGATGGAGAGGAGAGGAGGAGGGGGGGCTCAGTGCATCATGGGAAGCACCCCAGCACCCAGGCTCATAGCATAATCTGCATGCAGCCGCCTGAGCCAGCCCTAACTACAACCTTTATCAATATGAAAGCTTTAAGCCCATCCCAAACCACAACACAGACCAAGATTTGCCAGATGAGGGAATGACAGCCAGCGCCCTGTTCCCCATTCTACTTTTGGAACGTTTAAAGCCAACAACCATCTGTTTTATCTTGGCTTCATTGATAATTGGGTATTATCTATTAACAATGAAAGTTTATGGAGTGTTTCCTATAACATTGCTTCGAAGCCTATACTACATAACGTGAATAGAATTGGAATCCAAGACAGAACCTGTGGAACTCAGTGTCCAACTTTGCATTGTAATGTATACAAACTGAAATCAATCTTGATAATGGGACTTAAACCAGCTGCAGCGTTCCTTTCATGTTCCAGGCTCTGTAATGTTTCTGTTTTTCTGTATGATCTTGTGTGTGACCAGCTATATTTGTTCTGTATATTTTCTCTCTGCTTATTTTTGTACCAGGTCTTGCTTTCAAAGACTTCACTGACCACTGATAAACAAAGGCTATATTAACAGCGCACTATCCTGCAGCAGATTCCATCATTGACATATTTTCCTGACAGTCTCGCCTTCCCAAATACTAGAACAAAATGCAAAGCTGTAGGGCTGCTGTCCAGATGCTCGGCAACCGTTATCATTCCCATTCAACTGAAATACACCCACAAAGTATTATATAAAGCCATTACTTTCTGATTCACGCCCTGGGAACAGACGACAGGAAGTGAAGGCAAGTGGAAACGTGGTTTGGAGTGTATGATGCGCACCACTGATGTCTGTTCATGTCCACATTTACTGCATTTCTTTAAAGAAAAACTGATGACTTTAGTTTATTGTATATATTATCAGTCACTGTTGCACCATCACTATGGAGCCTTAGATAAGTCTAGTTATTTAGTGTCACTTTTCCCCACCTGGTGAAATAATCCTGCATATATACAATCACCGTGTGTGTTTACTGTGTCTCTGCATGTGTGTTTCTGAGAGGTGAAATAGTGCTGTCTTTATTGCCATAAACTCTGGTTATCATCAGACAATAGACTTGAATCCCACATACGACAGGCGGGAATGGAACCAAGCTGACTATAAAAACTGACTTTTTATAGATGCAGTGACATACAGGCTGCTGTAGGCAAACACATATATATCACACAGTATATATCAGATATAAGTGATTCTATAGAGCAGTTTCTATAGCGTGATTCTATAGCGCAGCCTTTTTAATTGCTTTTAATCGCTATGGAATATTGTCGAGGGGACAAGAGGGACGTCAGCATCCCATGCGCGCAATGATGTATGTCAGCCGGCATAGCCTGCCTCGTGATGTCGCACTCTAGTGTGGTGTGGTGGTGGCATGGAGGCGATGCCACCCATGTTCACAACTGATGTCTCCATGTCCGCATCAATGAAACAGTCTCCTCGCTCTCTCTTCTTGTCTGACATAGACAAGAGAGTAGACAAGACAGTAATGAAGAAGGCGCACAGAGACATAGAAGAAGAAGAGGAGCGAGAAAAACACAACAGTCAAAGGGAGGGAATGCAGTATTCAGCCCACAGAGCAAGAGCAGGAGCAAGGACTCAATTGACAGAGTGCTCACAGTAGTATGCACGCACGCACTCGCACGCACACACACACACACACACACACACACACACACACACACACACACACACACACAGAGGTCAATGAGTCAGGCTCTTACAGGGAAAGGCCACCCAAACATCATAAACCACAGTTTGTAACACACACTATCGTATTGTGGTTGCGTGCAGCTCTTTCTGCACACACACATGGAAGGAGATCAAATGCAAAAGAACACAGGACAGGTGACGGAGAGACACCCAAACATTTAAGATTTACTAATACTGAGAATCTGGTCCTCACTGGCTTTCATTCAGTGCATCTATGTAAACAAACTGTGCTAACTGAGTGTTAATTTAGCTTGTGTATCATAAAGAAAAGCTGGTTTGTGTAGTATCACTGTGCCCTTTGATAAACACTAAGAGGTGCAGCGAGATGGTGTGATGAGACATCAAACTGCCCATTTTCACAACATGTGACAATCACAAAACCACAGATGTTATCAGCTGAGTTCCTCTTGTCACTACTAAATGGATGACACGCTCTTCAACAGCTACACTTAATTTGAGTGCTTGTGGGCTTTGTTTGAAAAACTTCTCAATATTCTGTGAGTAATTAGAGGAAGATGAGTTTAACACTATGTTTTAAAAAATTGCTGAAAAGAAGGTTTGAATATTCCATTCAATATAAAAGTGATCATTTCAATCAATGAAGGGTTGGAAGACGCAGGTAAAGAATAGAAATAATATATGTATCACTGTTTAGAGACAGAGTGAATTTGCTTTTGCCACTTTGAAATGATAAAATGTGTTTTAAAAAATCTAACAGTTCCTTTTTTCTTTGTTGTTGTGTATCCTTTTTGCTGTAATCACACAACCTGCCACTCCTCGTGACATGCCATACCACTGCACACCACAGCCCATGGTTAATGCAATAATAACTGAGAATAATGTTTACCACCTAGAATAACCTGCTTCTACTGACCAACTACATAAACAAAGCAGGCTTTTTTTTTTTTTTGTCTTTTTATGATCAAAGAAAATAAAGGAAGAAAAAAACGATCATACTCTGATGAATGTGTGAAAGAACAGAATGTACTGACTCAACCGCTCTAACAGCACACTGGATTCATCTTACTCGATCCCTACCTAGCCCCTACCTCCATCATTAACACTTCCTGAAAATGACATGCACATTACATCACATGCTTTCAACATGAGTCCAAATCTTATATCTTCCTCTTCCAGCTCCAAACAGCCTGGGAGCATTGTGAGTAACTTCTGAGTCATTATCAATGCAATGTTAATCTTATAAATACACTCCACCTGCCTGAGGCACCGGGACACACCAGGTGTAGACACTTGAAATGTCTGAACTTGTGTTTACCAGCACAGTCTTATATAACAGAAAGTAACACATACAGATACACACAAACACCAGTGGTGGGCAAAGTATTTAGATCTTTTACTTACGTAAATATTGCAATACCACAGTGCATAAATATAGATACGTCACACATTCAAAAATGTATAAACAGCAAAATGTACTTCAATTTTCAACAGTAAATTACTCATTATACAGCATGGCTCTTTTCAGGGTGCTATATTCATCATCTATATATTATTATTGGAATACACATTATATCATTTCAAGCATAAACAGCAGTTTTATGTAGTCAAGAGGGAGCTGATTTCAACTACTTTAAACACTGTTAAGAGTTTATTCAACAAAATGCCTCATATTTTAGAAGATGATCATATATTTTATATGTAAAATGTGTCTGCAAAACTTGATTACATTAAACTGCTAACAAACACAAGCGTGCATATAAGCTATGAATCCTCAGAACATGTGGAGACACATAAAAGACACAAATATACACAATGAAAAACAGGTGCAGACACACAAACACATGCACTAAAGTAGCTACAGCATACAACACATACTGACACACACCCAGCCAAACGTTCACACACCATGAGGTAAGGTCACTCAGTGGAGATGAGGTTGTTACTGTGGGCTCATGTGTTGGGTGACTTCCACGCAGGTTCCTCCATACTCCCTGTGGTTGTTTATTACTGTTATATGATTGTATTTATCTGTCTCCATCTCTTCTCTTTAGTCTTGTGAAAATAGAAGAAAGCAAAAACAAGATGGATGAAACCAAGACTAAAAGAAAGTAAAAGGGTGAAACACAACTGTCCCTCTCTCTCTCACACACACACACACAAAGAGGAGAGAGTAAAAATGCTTTTTTTAGCATGACCTGAACAAAGCTGAAGAACACATTGAACTGAAGTGAATTGAATTCAGAAACTCTCACACATACGTTACTATCTTGTTCTTATCTCAACACAAAATGAGCCCGCAGCCAATTAAGACAAATTGCCGCTTCCTTTCTGTCGTTATTATCAGAAAATACAGATTGAATCTGGGCTGCTATCGTCTGGCATTTCCTCAGTTGCGCAAACTCCGACCTGATATCTGATATTTTAGGGGCAGCTAATGCAAAAGTTTCCACTGAGAGGATGTTCATACAGCCACTTTCTACTCGAGAAGGCTTCAGGAAACCATGACGCACTCAGAGGGCTGAGCTCCTTCAGGGGCATATTTTGACTCCACAGGCAGTTTACACTTATTCTTCACCGCGTTAAGAAGCTTCACCTCGGAAAGGAGTGCCTTCACATTTTCTTGTTGTTTTCTTAAAGAAAAGACACGTTTGAGGATGAAACTGATTCTGCTCCTCGCTGTCTCGTGCCTCGCCTTACATAACGGAAAGGGTAAGTCGACTGTTTATTACTGTCAGATCTACTTTGTGACTCTTGTTGCGGAGACACATTTCGCAGCAGTTGACTTTATTTGGACTTTACTCAGACAGGTTGTAGAGGGGACAAGTAAAAATCATTTCACATCTCAGCAGCTCATGTGTAATCCTGGTCATCCTCACAGCAGCAGGGGAAGGTTGGGGGTCTGTGACTGACAAGTAACACTAGAAATTGTTCCACTTCGCTGGTATTTGACTCCCCTGTGTCAGCATAGTCATTACCGTAAGCAACTGACTCATTACGCCTCATTTGTTAACGTCAGTGTTTCTCTGCTCTCGTTGTTGGGATGATGGTTGCTCAACATCCTTCCCACCTGTACGGCAGACTACAAAAAACACCATCCTCTATAAAGTCTAATATTCTGTTCCTTATCATGACATGTTTTGAGTAGATTAGGACTAAGGCTGAGGCTCATAAAGGGAAAATATTTGGGAATCCCTGACTGGTTCTATACCACATTAAATCAGAAAGAGCAAAGGCATTTCAGTTTCCGAGTGAAGTTTCGATGTGGCTCGTTGAAAGGGGGTTTTTGGACTCTCACCATGACACAAGTAGGCTAGTGTCCTTTGTTGATATAGAGGAAGGAGACAACATGGGAAAACACTTTAATAACTGAAAAATAACAATCCTGTGATGTGCTTTTACTGAATTATATCTGGTATTGTGAAATTTTAGCCTACTTAAAAGTATCTATTAACCACCATGAATGTTTTGTATACATGTTTTGTCTGTGTCTGTAGATCACTAATTTAAGACCTTCTCATATTTTAGACTAATGCAGTTTAATATGTCTTTTTAAAGACAATGCAAAGGTCTGCTCTGTTGTGCTTCATCTTTTTTTTACTCATAATAATTAGATTTTGCCAATTACTAGGCAACTCAGAGCTAAAATAAGAACAGCAGCAATATCAATTTTGATTCAGAAGCAGGAACATTAAAAGTGAAATCATAACATGACACCTTATTTTATTTTAGTTGCCAAATAACACGCACGCTCCAAAGCTGTAGGCCTACAGGGACGTGACACCAAAACCTAGACTCTGTCAAAATGTTATCATCATGCACATTAGGCCCACTCTTTTTTAATTTTTTTTTTCTTTCTTTCTTTCTTTCTTTTTTACTTACACAAATAATTCAAATCCCTTGTCGCAGGACGTCGTCCATCTGAATCGCCAACATTTTCAACTGATATTAATAGCCTACATCGAAGATAATGATAGATCACCTTTGGCACTGGTATCAGTGTGATGCAGAAATGTCACACACTATCTTTTCAGGGGGAAAACATTGTTTCTTTTAAACATTTAAGAATGCTTCATCATTTTCCAAGAGCCATAAAAGTTTTTTAAACAATGCCAGGAGCTCAACGGTGTGGACAAAACAGGAAATAACTGTTTTGGCAAAGGATGTGTACAAATTGTTTTTGTTGCAGAATTAATAAATCCATAACAGAATGTCCACACCAATCATCTAACAGGTAAAATCCCACCATCAGATTATTGATGTGAATTTAATTTTAAGCTAACTTTGTTTTACACAGAAGGATGGCTAATGCAGTAATGTTATCCTCCTTGCTGTTGCCATGAAACACTTGATAGCTCTCAGCTAGTTTTCTTTATGCAGGATATCGGTGGAAAATAACTTAAGTTTCAAGATCAACTTGCTGCAGTGTTTTGAGAAAAAACACTTTGATTCCATTGCTTCCTATTGTTACACATTACTGAAGAAAACAGACAGCTCTGAAACCCATAAGACCAACTGTTACTTTACCCTGTTGCAGAATAATGTTGAAATCTCCTGTAATGCTCCTAACATGGAACTAGAAAACCCTAATTGTTGCTCTGAACTGATCCAGATGAGCAACCAGATGTTGCCCAAGAGCACTCTGACTGCAGTGAATTGTTGCATAAGCAAAAAATAAATAAATCATGAATTGAACATCAGTGACACTTTTTCTCCCTCTAGGAGCACCAAGAACTGCTGTGTATAAGTTTGTGAGATGTAACCCTGAGGGTGGCAAGGCCAACTGTGTGACTCAACAAAGTGCAGAAATGGCATGGAGTCCAGACCTACCAGCCAAACTGCCTGCTTCAACTGCACAGTATCTGTAAGTACTCATGGGCTGTGTACAAGCTTGGGATGTCATGACTTATTTGCTCTGTGAGTTGCTCAGAGTACGGTGAGAGCGTCTTGGTAGCAGTGAGCTCACGTCAGTGTTAAACTAAGTCCAGAAAAAACAAAACCGTCTGAGTGATAATATAGTGTACTGCAGTTGTCAGATAAATGCAGACTTTAAATATAGAAATGCTGATTCTGTGTTGGATCTCTTGCCTTGGTTTAACACAACTCCAGCAACACAACCCCATATCTGGGTGTATCTCTGTGTGTATTCTTGTGTTGTGTGTTTGAGAGAGAATGTGTAAGTGCGAGGTAGGTAGCCAAGAAAAGCCAAAAGAAGACAACGTGGAGGGAAAAAGAAAGACAGAGGGGACAGCAGAGAGAGGACAGAGAGGTCAGAGCTGGAATGAGAAAGACCTGAGGAGTTCATGGTCAATTTCACATTGCCTCAGTGCACAGGAGTAAAGGAGTATATAAAATTTAAAGCAGTGGATGGTGATCTGTGGCCAGTTTTGCTTCACTTCCTTGTATTATCCATTTCATTTTTTATCTTGTTTATTTTCTTATTAAATCATTTAAACTTCATTCAGATTATTTTAAAGTAGATTTTGTATGGTACGGTATATTGATGTCATGAAAAGATGTGGAAATATGCTATGTAATTTGCTAAAAACTAAAAAATACTTACAGACTTTTTGTATATAACAAGCTGTTATGAGCAGAATAATAATGACAACTTATTTCTAGCAATAAATGTCAACATATTAACGCGCATACATTTCCTCCTAATGCTAATGTGTGTGTCTGTGGTTAGCTCAAAGTGCTTTCTGGAAGCACATTTGAGATCTCTGTACTGAAAACTCAAGTAAAGAGGGAGTGTATTTGTTTCAAGGCATCTGTAGAAAGAGTCTACTAAGATAGATAACATGTATTCATTCACTCATTTCATGACTTTTAAGTTTCTGCTCTGCATTGGGCATATAAAGCATACTTGCAGTTCTACTTTTGAAAAGTCATCTCTTAGTGCATGTAATGATGGCATTTATAGTTTTAAAATGAGCAGACTCACACTCACTTATCTATCTTAGTTCCACCAATACATGCGTGGATAGGCTGCAGAGTTTAACTTTAGCTTTGAGCATGAAAGCAAATCAGTGAGCGACATTTAGTAAGATGGCTAGATTCAAAATGTAAACATTTAAGCATATTTGTCATAGCAAGTTTTTATACGAACTTTAGCTCATATCTCTATCTATAAGCTTCACATTGGGTTGTCACAAAAGTGAAAAAGTCAGAAATAACGCTCAATCACCATTTTGTTTCAAGAGATGCATGTATTTGCATGCTTCTACCTTAACTGGTAAAGAATCAAATTGTTGCCACTCCAAGCATTTCAGCTGAACAACCGTTCATATGTTTCTTCAATTTCTGTAAAACAAATAGTATGTCAAAGCAGCAGTTATTTCAGCCTTTGCTCCCATGTCGTTAAATTCTGGTGGAAAGTGTAAACCTGTCAGAAGTTGTACTCTGTGTCTGAAGGGGACACATATACACACTCCACACCCAACTTTAGCCTCTGGTGTGAAAAGTTCATCAGTTTTGTGTTTCCCTGTGACCGAATCTAACTCTTTCTCTGGAAGAAGTAAGAGTTGTGAAAGAATTATGTTTTTAATGGTTTTTAACCAAAGAGGAATACAGACCATCCTGTTTATTTAGACTCTCTGTACAGATTGTTCCATTTAGCTTATTTTGGTAAAACTTTTTTTTAAAAAGTGATCCACTGGAATTAATGAGCCAGTAAAGAACTGCATGTGTGTGTGTGTCTGTGTGTGTTTACCACATATGATGTGTGTAAAAGATTTTATGTTTTAATGTGTGTGACTACAGAGAAAGTCTGTATCACAGTCTTGGTCTTAGCCCTCAGTTTCCTTTTTTAGAGTTCCTCTTAACTGTCGTAGATACTAATCAGTTAATGACCTGATATTTAAAAAAAAAACAAAAGCACACAGTGTGTTTAATGAGCTCTAGCATTATAAATTCTCCATATAAATTACCATCCAGTTAACTTCAAAATCTTCTATTTCCACAGAAAAACTCTGAAATTTAATCTCTCATAAAACACTTCAGATAACACAACACATCTTAAACATATTTTCTGTATCAGGTATGTGTAATGAGGCGTAGAAAAGGTGGATGACAGAGATATTTGCTTTGACACCAATCATTCAATAAAATGTGGTCTGATAAAAAAAGTCCAAGTGAAAGTTAGATGACATGGTTGTGAAGCTTGAATAAACAATGCTATAAATAATAATAAGGGATTACACAGACAGACACAAAAGAAAATAGTAAAAACAAAAACAAAAAAACGATAACAGAAGGGGAAAAGTGTCAAAAAATGGTTGGAGACAGAGTGAATGAAAGAAGTGGATAGCTTTGAAAATGAGGGAAATGTCTGTGTTGTTTGTCTGAGTCTTATCTGTCCTCCTACATCACTTTGAGATTACTTAAAAACATCAGGGCCTCAGCAGCTGCAGCACCCTCCCATTTGCAGCTTGCCTTGAACAGGAAGCCAGAGGGAAGTGCTGAGAGGAAGTGGGCTGTGATTGGCAGGCTGCTCTTGGTCTATTGTTTGTGTGTAATTACGTGCCACATTGGTCTGACTGCTACCTTTGAGAAGTACCCAGATTACAAGCAAAAGGACACTGTAACTGAGTAATTTCAAACTCGAAACTATGATTTTTTACTTTGATTAGTTTATCTCAACAACCCATAAAAAAGCCTGTCTGAAAAACAGAATATCAACGACTCAGTCAGCTCAAGTCAGGTTAACTTAACACTGTTTCAGTAGTCTTGATTGTCTTAAAAACTAGGATCCACTATTTCCAGTTTTATTTTAAAGCAGTTTGACGAAAAGCCACCAGCAGTAGTACAGGTTGGGCAGGTTTGCAGTACTGTGTCATATATTGTCCCACATCATGTCCTTGTGAGCATTTCCCTACACCTCTACCTGCTCCTGATAATTAGTAGGTGTAAGTAAAAAACCAAATGCCTCTGTCCATTTTTGGAATAACACCCTCAACACGAATAGTATCATTAGTTGGAGAAATGTAAACAAAGCAACACTCAACATTCTACCCTTAAAGCCCGCCTCCACCACCAAATGAGTTTTGCGTGTTGTTACAGGAACTGTGCAGAGAGCTGTATGTGCAGAGTTCGAAACTAGACTGACACTAGACACACGACTGTTTTCATGTTCGTTCGTTGAGGGAGAAAGTTTCCGTTCTCACCTTAAACGAGCTGTTGAATACAGAGGAACCGCATTGACTTACGCAAGTGTGATGAAACTTTATCTTTACCTCCTGCGCCACATACACTGGAGATCAGGACTGTTCAGTATACAGGCGGCATCTTTGCATCTTCAGCGTTATGTCATGACAACAGTTATTTAAAGTATTTTATGTCTCAAAACATGACTGGTGGTGATTTTTAATATCAAGTTCAAATAGAGCAAAGTTGATGCAGTGTCCAGTGGTATGTGTTACAAGGTATTCTTGGTGAAGGTGCATCATTTCGTTGTTGTGTGTCATGCAGTCAAAGTGTCATGAAGCTTGCTACAGCCCACCAGACTCCATCAACATTTCTCAATGTCTGACTCTCAGTCTGTTTCCAGAGAGGCAGAGCCAGGATACGAAATCTGCAGAGAGAAGAGGAAGGAGAGGAACAAATGGATGAGGAGTATACAGAGATGATCAGTGAAGAGGAGTAGTCACCTGTGACTTTTCCGCATGAAGAAGGTTCTGGTGGTTTTGAAGGCTCTGCATTTGATGGTCTAATGGCAGACCGGAGTGCCACCGCTGAAAGTGAGACAGGGCCTGGGGAACTCCTGGATGCGAGAGAGATAAACTATTAAAGGTAAATTTTAAGCGTTCCACGACCTCCCTCAAGTCTGTATCTCCCTTTTTCTGTTCCATGTAGTCTGACCTGTCCTTGTTTTTGTGCTTGAAGGTGAGGACATGTGGCAGTCGCGCCGCAAACGCTCTCTGGCTGATGAGGCAAAACCAGCAGAGCAGGAGCTGAGGGATGACCACCTTCTGCAGCTGTAGACACCCCCCCCTTACAGACACACACACATACAGAAGGCTAGCAACTATTTTATTTCCACTTGTCTGACCAATAGTAGCAAATATTGCATCACCACCTGGTGGTGGAAAAATCTGTTTGCTCAGAGATTGACAAAGGCCAAATATATATTTTGTATTCTGAGGACTATTGACAGGAATAGTTTTCCTCAACAACTGTAAACGATATAAAAATATTTGCCAAAATAAAAGAATGGTCTGCGTAAATGAGACATATACACACTTTAATCTTGTTGACAGTGAACTGTATTTGTGCCTTCTTGTGGAAAAGATACAATATGCTTTTTAATATAAAAATTTGAAATATGCTTTCAAAAAATTGTAATACCAGTGCAATAAGATGACACCTTTTTCCAGCTTTTTGCATTGCTCACTCACTGAGGCATGTGTTTCATGACACACAAAAACAAAGACTTATTTATATTATTTGATCCTATTTGTCTCAAATGTGGTGACACTTTACTGCAAGGTTGAACAAGAGAATCTTGAAAACACCAAACCCTTTGGGAATGGATTCATGCAATCTTAACCACTGTGAGCTGGAACATATTCAAAATATGTATCATGCACATGCATGCATTTCAACATGTTCTGCGTTGTCTAAATTTGCATTTGAAATACTTCTATTAATAAAGGATTTATAACAACAGTATTCAGTAATGTCTTCAATGTATTTTATCCTAACTTATCTGTTACCTGTTCTGTTAATTGTTTATCATGTTTATCAGTAAGCTGAATGATTTTTGAGTATCAGGTTTAGATGAACAAAATTTTAGTGATCTGATCCTCTCCTGCTCCAGCCTTAAATTTTTCTACTTGCCAACATGATGATGTTTGGATGCTTTATAGCTACGTCCTTTTCTAGAAAAAAGACAAAGCTTTAAAGCATTTTGATAAGATCTTAAATCTGCTTTTCTGATCTAAAAAGAACATGCATCTAATATAATATTAATCATAAATGATTAGACACATGGTGTGTACATTGTGTTATTACAGAGAGGTGAATATGACTTGAGGCATTAGGCTTTGGGAACAGCAGCAGTAACAGGTATCTGTTCAGTTTTTGCACTATAACTGCAGAAAGAGAGAGAAAAATTAGCGATACAAAAGACATATAGTGTCTGAGAAATGTATAAAGTGTTGCTGGCCAATTTGTCCACCAGAGAGCACTCGATGTTTGTACCAAATGTAAAATGTCCGTTCACAATCTTTTACAATTTAAATTGAATGGATCCTGATATGTCTAAGGAAAACATTAATGTTTTCAAAGAAGCTATCAACAATGTATCACTGATTTTATTTTTATATTGACATTTTACTCCCCAACTCCCGCCCCCATACGACCCGGGTCACATGACGGTGTTTCCGTACTACCTCCCAGTTCAGACAGACTGGCTTACACGCGGACTGAGTGGCTATTGTTAGTTTAACTGTCTAGACGGTCGAGATGGTGAGTGTAAAAGCACCAGCTTATTCGACTGCAATTGAAGTGAACTAACCATACAAGCTCAACATTAACACGGCCGGGCTTCCAGTTCTACTGGCGGCAGCCAGCCATCGCCGCAAAGCCGACAGGAAAGCTGCCGGGTCGGCCGAATACTGGGTAATGCTACGAGGCCGCCTCAGTCATACTGATGTTTTAGCCAGCCAGCGGCTTAGCAGCTACGGTTAAAGAGTACAACAACACTAACTCAAAAAGTAAAGTAAATTATTAACAACGGAAGTAACTGCTGCTAGCTCAGGAAGGACTAATGCATTTAGAGCTGCAAGGGAGCCAAAACAAACTGTCGGTACAGCTAACGCTGGTTAGCTCTCGATAAATATACACAGTTGACAACTCCTTCTGTCACATTGTCTTCTGTGTTCTCTGTGTTGATTTTGAGTTTTCATAAGATTCTGTTATAGATGTATCTTGTCATGGATAAGTGAGTGAATGCAGGCATCCCACCGTGTCCAACTTGTGTCTCCTAACATCTTGATGATTGTTTTGTTCCTCCAGATTTGCTGCCCTGCATGTTGAAGGCTGGGTGGTTTGTGACTCTAAAAGCCAGCTTCAGAGGAAAACAATGACTGTGCAATGGTCATGTGATTGAATTAGTGAGGAAATAATAGCTGTTATCCTTCTCCTGAGTATGGATATGGAGGGACAGAGAGTGAGGTTAAAGGATTTACATGGTTATAACTCAGAGTAGTGGATTGCATCCAGGGTGCCACCCATCAGTGCTTACCGTTATGTGCAAGGCAGACAAAAAGAATCCACAGTCCATGAGATGTGTGTACAAACTTCATTAAGGTAGTTCAGTCTCTAATAGATAAATGAAGATCACGATAGCTATGTGCAGTTTGAATAGCATCAAGTCATGTCTGATATTTTGTGTTCTGGCCTGGTTTGCTGTTGTCAGCTATTCCTAAACCTCTTAAAGACATGTCATCTTATAATTTCTGGCTGTTGGTAACTATTATTCTGGTGTGAACATGTTTTCAGGATTAATATAGCAGCCAATTAATCTGGGGATGATTCTGTATGCGCCCAGCACTTGTTAACTTGAAAATGCTGACTTTTGTACATCTTAATAGTCTATATGTTTACTTGGAAATAATGTTGTCTTAAAGATATACTTATTTTTTTCAGAGCCTCAGGAGGTTTTGTTTTGGGGCCGGTATGTGAAATAGATGTACCGCTGAACACAGAGAACAGAGTATGGTTGAGTTGGAAGATGCAAAGATGGAAAGTGAGAACACTCTACCTGTTCCTACTTACTGGAGAAGCCTGTGTGTCTGCAAAGGTAAATCATTACAATATTTATGAAGCAGGGGTGCAGAGCTGCATGAGGTCTGCAAGGGGATCCCACATGGCGATGATGTAAATGCTGTCATTTAACGTACTAGCTAACAGAACTCAGTCATGACAATGGGATTCTCGAACCATTTTGGGATCCTCCCTTTAACAGAGTCCAAAGTAAATTATATTTTGATGTGTGTAAAATATGTCTCCAAAATTAGGAGGAAGTGCTGTTTAGATCTGAAGGTATCAGCTGATATTTAATCTCAACTTTTTTATTATGCAAGGAATCATTCAAAATACCATCATGCTTGTCTGATAATGTCCAATATCCATCAAACAGTTTCTTCCCGGAAGATTGGATCTTCAGACCAAAATGCAAACAATATATAACAGAACAACAGCCAGCACTGCACACAGTTTGGACCTCAAATGTCTCTACAGGAAAGCGACTTGAGCATCAGGGCATCCGAAGGTGATTGAGTTTGCTGATGATAGTGAGTATTATCTCTGTTCAATCTATATTTTCTTGTCTTCAAGAGGCGAAGGTAACTGCTATTGTAATAATGAGGAGGCTATGCTACATTTTGTTGTAAAATAGATGTTAGTAGGATGGTGCTGATGGATATTTCTTCTGTTTATCACCTGAAACCCCAAATTCTCTATGCAGCTTGGCCCAAGTAGCAACCCTGAAATGCCAAATTGAGTACTTGTACTCTATAGCTTTAAAACAGTAGGATTTTCTCGTCACCAAACAGTAGGATTACGCTACCAAAAAGGCTTCACAGAGCATGGGTCGCTAAGGTGCAGCCTGCCATAGTATCAACCCTCCAGTTGTAGTTTAACAGTAGGAGAGTGGAGGGGAATGAGAGCAGGTGCTGAAAGAGCATGAACGGATAAATATGAAACTAATGTATAGAGCCTGACGTTTTGGAGTAAATTTCTTCTGTTAAGTTTATTTTTATTGCAGTTAAAAACACTCACCTCCTCCTTCCAACCCCCAAACTCCACTTGCTGCGCTTTCAGCTGTTCTCGATAAGAGTAACAATCAAGGGAGTTCGTGGATCATGAAAGAGTTGTCTGCCTGGAGAATCACCCAAACAGAAGCTTATGACTTTGAGTTCATGTGGCGGTGGACAGTTTAAGCATTTAGTCCTACACTGGAGCAAACGTTGTGGCTATATAGAGTTCGTAGAGTACAGCTTGACATGAGGCACCGTAGCTTTATTTTATTATTAATCATATGGGTGTATTATATGTTACTGGTGGAACCTGTCGTTACCATGTGGTCTGTTCAATCTGTGTTTTAGATGGACAGGGATCCTCGGCACTAGTGGTATCCAGGTTCATTGTTACGGCAACAAGCAGTCTGCAGAGGATGATCAGCCCATCTTGTTCTGTTACCCCGCTGGAAGGTTAGCAAAGAAATTTCCAATTAGGATCAAAAAAAATGTATTGCTGTAATTGTATCAGTAGTGCTGGGATTACACCATATATTAATACAGAATTATTATTATACTTGGATTTTATGGTGGAAATATCGAAACCATTTGAAAAGCAAAATGCCAAACATTTAAAGGTTGGTTATAAGGTCTTTCTTTCTTTTCTTTATTCAGGTTTGTCGACAGGCATAGCCAAAGTTGAACCTTCTTTTGTGCTCTATGTTTTAATATTATATCTGGCAAACCGCCTGAATTCCCAGCAATACGTAAATTGAAATCATACACTAT
>BRZM01003526.1:43197-91722 GCA_033238685.1 Lates japonicus
GGAAGCGTATTGCTTTCAGCGTGTTTGTCAGACAGCATAGCCAAAGTTGAACCTTCTTTGCAGTTTTGTTTTTAATATTATATCTTACAAACTGCCCAATTCTGTCAAAATTGTAATGAAATAAATATATAAATGTCATGCATCAATCAATGATATTCTCTGCTCCTCTGAGTTAGGTATCTGCACATATGAGGGGAAAAAATAAGACCCATAAGTCTCTCCCACTAACTTCCTGTTTTTTCTTTTCATGCAAATTAGATATGGTTGTCACAGAATGATACAGTGGAGCATTATCTTTGAGGGGCATAGTTCTGCATTCTCCTTTGTAAGTGTTCCACTCTTGAAACTGTGGTGTATGTGTCTTCTGCAGGTATTTCCTCAGGGTGACAATAGTTCGCTGCCCGTCTGACTTAGTGAAGGAATATGAGTTAATTGTCCACCAGTTAGCCACTCACCGATGTTAACAACTCGATCAAATGGAGGTCGGGCATAGAAGACTGTTCACACTTAGTTTAGAATAACAAATCCAAGTGAGATCAATATTGCTTTAACTTTCTATTCTCCTTTGCTGCCTTTGAAAACCTCGTCCAGATAAGACCACCCTCATCAGGTTGAGTAGCTTGATATGTCTGTTTACCAGATATCACCCATATGTGATTGTTGGGAAGATCTATTTCCGCCGTCAGGATCAAGATCCAACATACGGAACTACAGCTCATCAAGAAGCGATAACGGCACAGGTAAGAATCCACGTAAAATAAACTAATATAGATCCCAAACATATGGATGGTAACTGTGTGTGATCACAGAATCACTCTCCGCCTCAGTAAAAAATATCTTTGAGATGGATGCTGTATCTGTAACATACGCCAGCTCCAGTACAGACAGACACACAACAACAACTTTATATCGATTTGGGATTTAAAGCAAGAGAGTTATTACAAATCTAACTTGTTATTAAACGGCGGCTGTTCATGGTTCATTTAAGGAAATCACACCGCATGACAGAGTGTTTCTCCTGCTGAGGTGTTGCCACTGTCAGCCCGGTTAAACCCCTCGCACACCAGTAGCGCTTCCACTGCTGTGTGTATTCCCCGCCGACGGCACGAAAGAGCTCTCAGCAGACAGAGCTCACCCATTAACAGAGCTTGAGTGGGCATCGGAGCAGACAACAGAAATGCGCCACTTGCCCTGCCTCGCTCTGTGCTCCAGCAAGATAAGTGCTGTTCTCTTTTCCACTACACAAAAATAAATCAGCATTAATTACATGCAAAAACAACTGCTTATTTATTTCCATGTTGGCTTTTTTGGCTAAGCTACAGAGAGCCATCACTGCACAGGGCTAAAGAGGCGATGGCTCCAGAGCCGCAGGTTGGCCGCACTTCGCGTTGCCGCTCACACCTGTGAATCAATTCAGTTCATCCACATCGCTGATCCATCTAAGAATAGTTTTTTCCCTCCACCCCTGGTAACTTTTAGAACCATCACATATAAGATTTCCTTCAGTCAGGAAATGCTATAGTTTACTTTGTTTCTCCGGGAGACTAAGTGGGTCCAGAAGAGCAGAGAAACTTCGTCAGCTTTGCTCCACATTACTCATTCTAGCCTACCACTAATGATGCTGGTTTGACCTCCTTTTTGAAACCCCAGTATCACCACTGAAACAGAGACTGCTAAGTAGAGATCATGGATGGAGCTCCAGTTAAAGGAGAATCAACCTCATCAGACTCTTCTTCTCTCTTGGCAGGTAAGAGGTCTTCTCTCACCAGCTGGCACAGTGTAACCTCATATCAGCTGTTAGTTTCCATTAAAATAGACATGCTTTTAGTGTCAGTGACAGCTCAACACATCTTCCGCTTCAGGATATGACTTGACACCAACCATGAGGGACGTCATCAGAAGTTTTCTGTTCACATTTCAATCTGGTGCTGGTGGATGAGGAGGATAGATACTTAAACAACAGGTTACTCTGTACACACAGCTGTAGTATTGTACATAAGTGAAATAATATCTGCATGTTTCTTCAGCACACCAGGACACACGCGTGACCACATTTTAAGAGTTTCAGCCAAGTTATGTCTGTGTCAGTATACTTTTAGTCTTGTTTACATTATCTATTATTTGTTATTGCCTTGTAGAAATCAAAATGTTTAATTTTATCCCCACTTTTCAGACAGTGATCTTGTTAGGCTGCTTGTGATAAGATGACACAAATAATCATATAAGCTTATTTTGTTGGTACCAAAATTGCTGTATAATGTTGACACTGTTGTTGAAAACTGTGTATATCGAGCTTAATGGAAACTGTATAACCATTGAAACTGATGTTTACAAAGATAAGACACTTGCACATTCGATTACTGTACTAGGTCACCCCAGGGACATTTTAAATGTATTTAACAGTGTGTTAAACCTGAGTGACACACAGTGTTTGGTTAGAAACACTGAATGTTTTAGACAAGAAAACTCTGTGTTTCCTTCAGATGAGTTTTTCTCAATACCACTCAAGTGCAATCATTGCTGTATTCTTTCGTTTATTTCTATAACATAATTTCTTTACTTTATGTAATCTGATTGTTTACCACCAGATTTTTAATTGGGAATATTGCACTTTGCCCTTACTTTCATTCCTGTGCCTCTGTGTGTAGGGAGATTGTTTTGTGAGAAAAGCCCCAGAGAAGCTGGAGGAAAAGAACCCATCAGCGCCACAGTCGCCCAGTCCCTTTAACCCAGCCAGTCAATGCAGAGAGTCTTGAGATGTGAAGGCCACACTATGAACTGAAAATACACATTAGACACACACCCCAACTTCTTCGTACTGCTGAAACAGCCAGAGTTGAATACCACAATTTCCCTGACTGAGAAATGCCCAGATACATGAAAACACATAACATACCCTCAGACACCTGCCCTCATCACCACTTCACAGCGCTTCCAGATGAGCTGTCCTACTACTACCATCACTCTACCCAAGGACTGAACACATCAAGATGCAGACATACAAGTCTGTTGAATGCTGTGTCAAGGCAAGAGTGCAAATCAAATTGGACCCCACAAGGAATAAGATGCAGCCTATTGACCCTAGAAGTTTGGATAAAGCGCACACTTGAGCACACACAAGTGAAGCCATACAGCCTGTTTGCTAATGTAAGACAAACAGGCGCAGAAAAAGGAGGTTCACACACCCATCACCACACCATTTATTGCTTTCTGTAACTTGAGCTCTTTTTGGTCAGATATTTGGGTAGCATCTTTACCCTGACATTCTTCACATCCTTCCTCCCTGTAAACAATGATGGCTTCTTTTGAATCTGTATTACGAAGCCAGTGATTAAAGGTATTCAAGTCATGGGACTAGCTTGAACGAAGGACACACAGAGCATTGGCTATGAGTCAACACACGACTTAATGCTAATAATAATACCTGAGTTTGAGCTATGATACCCTCTGTGCTCTCGCTCATCCATCCAGCTGTTACTACACTAATTACTTTTTGTTACAAGCGTAACAGTCCACAGTCTGCTCTCTTCAGGTAAAATTGGAACCCAAATTCTAATTGGAAAATTGTTTAGTGCAAGAATATTCATCTTAACATAAATCCAATCCATATTTCATCTTCAAATGTGGCTGGTTGTAAAAAATGAAATTATACTCCACTCTTACATGTTTCCTGTTCCAGCCTATTTTTCTATTTCATACCAGAGAAGGTTTTTATTTAACATTATGATTTCATTTCATTATTTCATAAAGTTATTTAAATAAATCAAAATCATCTAGAGCTGCAACTAATAATTATCTTCATCACTGTTTTGCCTAGGTTAAAATAGCAGAAATGTCTTAGAGCCTGACTTGTTTTGTCTGACCAGCAGTCTCTCAAATTAAAAATATTCAATTTATAGTTACATAATAGAGACAAAACAGCACTAGATAAGCCAGGACCAGACAAAAAGTTTGGAGTTTTTCTGTTAAAATCAATTGTAGTCGGTAAAAAGTCATACATTCAAATTCTCTGCTTGTTAAAAGTTCGGGCCTATTATGCTTCAGTCTCTTAAGATGGAATATTTGATGCTGGCCACTGATGAGTTCTACATGCACTAAAAGAACTGCTCAATGTTTCTAGTGGCATGCTGCATTTTGTTTGATCTATAAGGTGCTGTCTATTTGTTACTATTGGAAATCATTTATTGTTTGTCTTCCAAAGCTACAAGGTTATTCACCAAAATTACAAAACGGTTATTTGATGGAACAGACTCAGCTCCACAGATTAAATTCCTGATCTCCATTTTATTAGTGGAGGAGGAAATCAGAGAGATATCTACGCATTAAATCTTGCACGGTTGAACAGAAAATATGTTCACTTGTAATTTGGGTGAACTGAACCTTTAAGTTTCTATATCCATGTGGGTGACAGTTTACCTTCACTTAAGTCTGTAAGAATAGTCGTCTGTCTCTAAAATTCAAAGTTTAATGCTTTGTGTTGTCTGGTACTTCTGCCTGAAAATGAAGTTTCTGTCATCAACACACAAGTACCGCTTCTATTTATATTTTGAATGATTCTGAGGAACAGTGGAAGGATGCTAACCATGATCAGCAGATCAAAATCCACTGTTCCGTCCTTTCACCTTGTTTTCATAGGGTGCGGGCGTGAGCCAGTTGGTTTGTATTTGAATACTTATGTAATAAATGCCTGCGTTCATGTTGTAAGCATCAAGGGATGCAGTATCACTATACTGTAAATCCAACATTGTTCCGCCTGTGACACTCAGACCCGCAGTTAGGTCCTGCCTAAAAACAAACTTATACACATTAATTGTTTGGTGATATTACCAGTCCTGTGTGTAGAAATACTTGCTCTAAGCCTGATCTAGGCTAGTTTTGTACCTCTTTTTCCTCCAATGCTTAACTTTGTATAAAGCAGCATGGTGTTGAAATGAAACATCACTCAAGGACAACTTCACCTCATAGAGATCTCCTGTGTCTGTATATATCACTACTTATTTTAATTGGACCTACTAAGTACAATATTTTTGTTGCTTTTGTCTCTTTAATGTGCGAAATATACACCAAGGTTGTGTGTTTCATCTCTTTAAATGTCTGAACACTCAGATCTACAACTTGGTTTTTCTTTGTTCCTTTGAAGAAGTAAGGACTGTGATATTTTGGTCTTCCTTTGTTCAGAACAATGTAATTTATTACAAGTAAGGCTTTTTTTTTTCTCTCTGCCTGTCAAATATTTTCTGTCTTTCTGAACACTGTACTGGTAGGTTTGTTTGCGTACTTTAAATACCTTCAGAGGTAATGAAACACTAATGCCAAAACTTCTGCCCCTGTCTTTATCTAATACTGTATAAAACATCTTTACACAAGACATCATCACGCCATCAATGTGTGTGTGTGTGAGAGAGAGAGAGAGAGGCAAAATGTAAGCGCATGATAATATATGTATATATCTACACCAAAACCCAAATATAAAAGCTTTCTAATGAATAGTGAATAAAGAAAATTTATACTAATGGTCTTGTGAACAAGCCACTCTTAAACATGGTAAGAAGAATTCAAATTCAGTTCATTATTGTTGTGTCTGACTTTAATTGTGTTATTATCCAGATGATGACATCTGTTCATTTTGAGATTTCTTTCAAATACTACAAACGAATCAATGAAGAATCTGTGACAATCTATTCTGACAAATGTGTCAAAATAACCATAACCAATCACATCCATCAGTGAGTCGTCACAACAAACCAAGACAAATTTGTCCTATGTCTGAAAAATAGGATCATCAAAACAAAGTTGCATGTCTGTTGAGCTTTTTCATGTTCTCTTACGGAGGCCACCAGCAGACTATGACTCTAATAGGCTAAAGTGACTTTAAAATACAATTAAAGGAATCACCCCACATAGGTTTTGTCCCAACTCAAGCTTTTGATAGGCCCAGCTTCTCCCTTTGCCTTTACCTCCCACCTTTCAGTCCTCTCACGGCTGCTGTCTTGTGTTCATCGATGCACTTGACCATTCTCATAAAGGACGTAGTACAGCATCGGAATTATAAGAGGTGCCGTGGTGCCAGCATTGTTATTATGTATGTAAGAAGATTAAAGTTAAATAAAACAAGAGCCCTGCAAAGTCATATTATTAACATACTTTTTTACATTTTAATGGATACTCTCGATGCTAATCAAACATTGTATTGAGGTGGTGGTGGTGTGAGAGGAAATAGCTTCAGTTTTAAACTGGTACTAACGTTTGTTTTGGATTATACTAAAAGGTAGATACCGAATGGTAAACAAAGTTTTTTATTGTTTTTTTTTAATTAACTGAAGTAAAATTACCCAAAATTATTTCCTGCAAATCTTTTCGAAACCAATAGAAAGCAATCTATAAATTAAATTGTGGCTTTGGAACGTTCAAGATCTTTTTAGTTGTTACAACTTGAATGTCCCGAGAGGTGGAAATGTTTTTTTGCCACTATCACTACAGTCTATGGAGTTAATGATGGGACGTTGAAGTTGTATTACCAGCTCTTTGCTTTGAGGACGGTTTGTGAATAAGAGTCGTAAACATCCCCTGTAGTAATTTAACGGGTTATTGGAAGTATTAGTTTGTCTGCGTATGCTGTCAGTGTTGGCAGTTTGTATGAGGACAGAGTATTTGTTACATATTATTATGATTATTTTTAACAGTTCTTGTTCTGTTTTATAAGAAATTCGCACTGTGTCGCCCCAAGCCCTGAATCCTAACACACAAAAATGACAAACGCTATCATGTAAATTATCTTGGTTTTGAAGGTTGTGTCTTTAACACAAATTAACTAAACCAGCTTCAGTCAGAAAATCAGCACCACATGTCCTCTAAGAATCAAAACAGTTTGAGCAACAATATTTCTGTAAGTATGTACATAAAACAATGTCTGTGGCTTGCTTGGTATTTAAGTTTAACAGCTTGAAAGACCCACACATTGACTGCTGTTCTGATGAACACAGATCACATCATATCATTGCAGTAGCTATGGAAAAATCTGCTCATCCCAGTGTTGCCTAGTATATTAGAATTTCAAATACATGTATCATCAGCAGTTTCAGCCATTTAATTATCAATGCTATTCAATCTCAATCAACAAAGATCATTTCAATTTATTTCAAACTGATTTTATTCATAAACATATATTACATCAATTCAAATCAAATTAATTCATTGTACCTCACTAGATAGGCAACCACATTAAATAAACACCTACATGTTAAACACATTTCTTTTCCCAAACAAAACTAAATAAAAATGAAAAGCAATACATCAAATATTGAAGTTTTTGTCCGCTGTAATATCATCCTGGGTTGATTAACCTTCTGATGTGGTGTGTGTGAAGGGATTCATACTTCCAAAACAGCTGAAAGGACAAAGTACAAAAAACAACCAAACAGTGAAAACTCCAGATTATACATTGGACAGTTTGCATTTGCTGCCATAACATCTATTTCTGATATCCAGTAGGTCCAGTATGCTTGTGCTTTAAGACGACTTAAAACCTATCTCTTGTATCTAACCTATATGGTCTGAGAAATTCCCTACAAACGTACTACATGAAATTACAAAAACAAAGTGACGATCTCTAGAATATCACCTTATCCAGTCCTCATCTTCTTCCTGCTCTCCCAATTCATTGGATATTTGGATATTTCTTTGGATCATTGGTCAACAATCGCCACGCCAATGCAGTCTCTCAAAACATTGACAACAGTGTTGCAGTGGTCACTGGAAGACAGGAATCACAGTTAACTATGACAGTATAAAATATAACTACTTTATAATATCCACTCCTCATAGTTCCCCTCACATCTGACAGAATTAGAATTAGAGAAATTAGCTTTATCCCTACCATAATGCGAAATAAGATTTGCAAAATCTCTGACCTTAAACTACAGGTTTCAACTTACCTTCAGCCACTTACAACCACCAAAATGGCTGCATTTCAGCAGGTAAACTGTGGTTTAAACAAAGAAAGTGGTCACTGATCCAGTTGCTGGTTTCCTGCTGCTATGATGCTGGAGACTGCTGAGGTCACTCTGCAGAGAGAAGACGCAGGGGACACAGTAATGGGAAACTCAAATTTATTTCTTATGCCTCTTAAGGTTCCATATTGTGTACTTTAAACCACTGTTAATTATATTATTATATCTGCGAGGTAAACATTCTGACTTACGCAATGGTGATTAACTGGCTAAAGTCCAGATTGATGTGGTTGAATTGTGCAATGAAAACTGCTGCGACCACTTCATAAAGGGCTGTTCCATCCATGTTGACATTGGTCCCAATGGGCAGCATGAACCGGGAGATTCTGCGGTCGATCTTGTTTCTCTTGTCACAGCATTGTAAGGTGAGCAGCAGGGTGGCAGAGCTTGGATACACAATTTATCCTTTCTTGCTGAACTAGAATAGAGAATTAATGACAGTTGATCTGAAACTGAGAACCAAGAACTCAAAAAGCCTCTCGCCTGGATGAAATGAGCAATGCAGTCAGTAATGCAGGAGAAACCCCCTTAATTACCACCCAGGGGTTACGTCTCACTCACAGAAGATAGACCAACAGTAGAACTATTACTCCATGGTTTATGAGCCCAGTACCAAATATCAAATGAGCCACTTACAGTATTTTAAATGTTTGATCACTGTTAACAGACACACTCATTTGTCCCAAGAATTGTACAATCAAAAACTTGCACAGTCAGTGGTTGCTAAGAGGGTCAGAGATGTGGCGAAATGTAGACACAAAGTGCCATTTTGGTACTAGTGCTTAAGGAGTCAAGGAAGACATACCCAATAAAAACCACAGCCATGAACTTTCCCAGGCTGTAGGTAGTATTCCAGTCATGAACGCCAACAACATGGCTCACATCATGAACAGCACTGCAAATGCAAGTAGTTGGAGAGGAAAAAACTGAACAATGAAGTGAGCATTCACGACGAAAGCTTAACGAAAACACCAGAAATTACAGACAGTTGTAAAGAACAAATTATTATGGCATATAAAGCAACAACAATAAAACAACAACAATGAAAACACATTTTAGTAAATCCAAGAGTTTGCCACATTAACGCCAACATTCACGCTTTGTGATATTACATATGCCACCTGTTTCACTTCTTACTACAGAATCAGGTTGACCACATATTTCATGACCCGCTGATGATGGTGGTGGGATGACCTCCAGATTTCTCCCCATCCTGTAGAAAGCCAGTCCAAAAATAAAGGAGCACACAATCAGGTCTAGCGTGTTGCCCTCCAACAGAGTGACCCAATAGCTGTATGTCAGTGTAATTTGAAACGAGACTGAAAAACTAACAAGAACATTGAGGAGAGCACTTCGTATTATTAATTATCGCAAATGTTAATGAGGGCTGGAGGATTTCTTTACCGTTAACACTAAATTTGGGTTCATGTGTGAACTTCAACCCAGCTCATTTAACGATACTAGAGAAAAGTGTCACTTTAATTATATATAATATTACACAGCAAGAACAGCTGGTGTATGTATCATACCCGAGAGAAAAAATACCTGTTGAAGTAAGCCTGAACTAGATTCTGGCACCATGTTTTATGTGTCAATAAAGGAGTCAATGCTTTTCATCTATCATCCTGAAATTGATGGTTGCATAGTCAGTTTGTAAATGTTGACAACCACACCAAGAAAACCAGGGAATTAACCTACTGTAGATTTAATGTCTCCTGTTTCTTCACCTTACTGGATCCAATACAAATCATGGTGGAGAACTGTTCATCAGCTTCTTCTCTTCTTTTGTCGGACGCATACAGCCTCCCTGGCTTCAAGGATCAGTACCAAAGCCAAGCTCACAAATATGTATCCATAGGTTGGACACAAGACAAAATGGCAAGCTTGCAGCTACTGGCGGGGCCATGAGAATTCATGGAAACTATCAATAGTGATTTAGATTGACTGTTTCCTCGATTGAGGACCCTAAATACACAAACCATATGTTTTCTTGTCTTGTTAATATGTTCTGCAGCTTTTGCAACTAAAAGAAACTTTGGTGGCAATTAATATAATCATAAAATGGAAAATGTTTTGATCATTAATAAATTAGATCATAATAATTAATAATCACGTGGATCAGACAGAAATGTACAGCAGGAAAGTATCAACATGGTTTTGATGTAACGTCATATTTCTCTTCCTGCGACTCAGCTATAACAGTTGTCAAGACAAAGTACACTGCCGCACGCATGGATATTTTTCTGGAGGTCTCAACACTCATACCAGAAACTCTTAAAAAAATAAAAGAGGATCAGCATGTTGAGTACATATCCATCACTGGACTATAATGGATCAGTTAGGACAACACATTTACACAGCTGCATGGTAACATTTCAAGAACAGTGAGGGAGTTTTAGTGTGCTGTTTAAAACTTCCATGAGGAACACATTGAGAGATGTGAGTTATACTCATTATCTGTTTGAATGTTAAAACTGTATGAGAAAAAAAAATCTTAAGTATGCTACAATTCTATGGTGATTAACCACCAGCATCACTGTATGTGATTACTCTTGATGATAGCAATGTAGCCAAGCAGCTAAAATCTGTCCAACAACCAATGAGGTGTGTATGACATGGATATCAAATAACTGTGTCACAGCTAACAGAGTGAGAAAAACTCCTCTAAGCTCACCTGTTATCACACTTGTCACGATGAGAGGAACAGTAACCATTTGCAGTGTATTTCTCCTGGAAAGCTGATGTAGAGTTTGTCCAGGTCTGAAAGAGGGACGTAGACCTTGATGAGCACGCCAACAGCCACCCCTGTGTCAACAGTCTATTAACATCAAATTCTGCACAGTATTCTCAACAATGAAGCTCAAACATTCAAGTGAAGTACCAATCAGCAGACACATTTTTGACTGGAGGAGGAGGATTTCAAACACGCCCTTAAAAATAAAGGTTCCATCAGGAACTTTTCATGAAAGGTTTAGATTTATACATTTGGTCACTGTCACAAATTAGCCTGTTTACAGTGAGGTTCACTAGCTCCATGTATATGGAGAGATGTACACTGTATCTCTAAGTCAAACGCATAATAAACACACACATACCCTGCTCATAGTCTTCATCAGGAACTTGAAGCGGACTGCTCTTTGGCAGTGGGTCGGTTGTGTCAGCCTGAACTGGGAGACACACCACATTGTCCACCTCATATATTTCGCTTCTTCAATATGGAGACCAGGCTGAAGCTGAGACATCTGCAAAGCAAAAAATTAATAAATAAACAAACAAACAAATAATACTAATAAACGATACAACAAAATAAACACAATTTCTTTTTACAACAAATATAATTTGTTCTCTATCTTCACTGACAAGGGTGCACCTAACCAGCCATGTCCACCAGGTGCTGCACACCACATTGTTCACAACATTGAACTCCAAACCTCGCTATCAATGCCCTCCAACTGATTTACTATCAAACAGTACCAGGCACCACTTTTCCATAAAGGATAGGAGTTCATACTCATCATACCTAACATACCTTCTTCTTCCTCCTGTCTCAGAGGCATTGGAGCACAATAGCCAAACACTTATCCTGAGGGCATCTTTTTTAGGAGCCTTGTCAAGTATGTTTTTTGACATCTTGGCAAGGTTAACAACAACTAGTTTGTCCACATCCACTTTGCTTACAAGCTTAATTTCCTCTAGAATCTAAGACACACAAGGTATGACAAAGAAATGGTAAACAGAATTACTTTCATTGGAATTGCTAATCTCTCACAGACATTTTTATCTATAGTAAGAGTTCACATAAATCACATAAATTGTCAATAAGTCAAAGTTGATGCCAAAATACAGGTACAGATGCTCAAAAAACTGGCGTTCGGGACAAGTGAAAATAACAAAAGCAACATTTCTTCCTGTTCTTACTGTATAAAGCATAGATTGGAGACTGAAAACTTACATATCCTGATCCACATTTCTCACGCAAAAATAGATACTGCATGAGAAGCGTTTGCATCAAGTCCACATACTGGATATGTGTTGGATACCTGCAACAAATCACAGAGACATTCTCACAGGTTTTCAGAGGTCATTCTATTTAAGCTGGTGTTACACAACACAACTGTGCGCACCTCTGACTTCCCTGACTGGTGTACTTCAAATAGTCTGTGGGATTGTGTGCACTTTGTGATAGACAGGAGGTAGGTAGGCAGTATGTTAAGTTAGCATACGCAAAGTTTTATGTTTATGTCAGTCCTGATTGGCAATAAACTCCAAAACAAAACAATACAGTAAAATATTTTAAAAAGACCAAAATAAGCTCCACAGGATTGCAATCAGTACTCACATGGTCTGAACGCTCAGTGTGTCATAGAGGGCCTGTACAAGTGCATTTTTGCATTTGTTTCGCCAGTGAGACTACAGGTCAGGGTCCTTATTGTTCAAAGAATTGACAAGGAACTGTGGGAACTGAAGTTGAAAACATCCTGTGGTGAAAAAAAATAAAACATATGAGAAAGCCAAGACAAAAAGTTCAAGTGCGAGTCCCTGGTACACCCTTGGCGCCTGCGCCAAGAGGCCCTAGCCTGGCGCCATGAGCACTAAATGGATGGGGAGGGAGGTATTTAGGCAAATGATCCCACATTTTGCTCTCCATCACACGCCAAAATAGCATATTATCCAGTACATGACTTTAATTTTCCGACAGTAACGAATAATGTTAGCTAATGCAGCTAACGCTAAAGAGCTAATGTAGCTAATTCGCTATCCGGCTTAGCGCTTACTAGCGTTGCTTTTCATTACACCTCAAAGTAGCATAATATCCAGCCCGCGAATTTCACTTACCAACAGTAACGAATAGTGTTAGCTAAGGCGGCTAACGTTAACAACCTACGGCGGCTACCTAGCCAGTCAGCTTAGCGTTTACTAACGTTGCTTTTCATTACACCTCGATGTGACTCTGTGTCAGGCGGGAGGGAAGGAGAAACAACTGCGATGTAACAAAATGGCGACGTTTGTGACTGTCTGTGCAGTCACCCTGACTTTGCCAGAGACAGAGAGAAGCAGACAGAGACAGAGGAAAAAAGAGGAGAGATCTGACCTGATCTTGAGCAATTGATGACAGTATTATTTATATATCATGTAAATGTTAAGATTTGCTTTTATCTAAACAGTTTTGGCTAGTTGGTAATTTTTCAGTTCATTAATATTATTTTAAGGATTCTGTCCTATGAGTGAAGTAGGCTACTGGTGGAGAGTTATGTTACAGACACTCTATTTTTCTACTTGACAGGTGATGTTAAAAAAAATTAATGAAATAAAAAAACTGTGGGGACAGTATCCTACCAACAAGACTAGGTAAACCATGCAGAAGCCCTGCCTTTCAGAATTTAATATCCGACTCTCAGTGTACCTTTGTGCATTCATGGTTTAATATGTAATTGCAATTTCAAGAGGATCCTCACACCCCTGGGGATGCTTAGGTTCTAATAATTTGTTCAAATTCAGCATTGGGTCATTACAAAGTAATCGAGTAGCCAAAAATTCTTAATTACTTAATATCATAACAATCATTCCTGCACACAGCCACAAGTTAGTCAGCATAGGTTAGGCATACGGTCAATAGCCATATGGCCATACTTTAAACACAAAAAGGTTCCTCAAGGCACTAAAAGTACTGCAAGGTATGACTTAGAACCCTTTTTTCTTTAGTTCCCCAAAGAACCCTAAACAGCAAGAATAGGTTCTCCAGAGCGCTTAAAGTGCCTCAGAGCACTTACGAAGAACCAGTTTTTCTTAGAGTGCTCCGTAAAGAAGCCTTATTGACCAGCTGAAACAAAATATCGGACTACATGGAGCTGTTTAACAGATGTAGCGGTAGCCAACCGGTAGTAGCCTGTTAGTTATCTGTTTCTTGTTAAGTGTGTCTCATCCCAACCACTTGTCTGCGCATGGATGTATGTCTCTGCAACGCAAGGACCACACATTAACCTAAACCCTCAACTCCAGCCACTGGTGGGAGACGCACTTCGGCCGCCATTGCTTTAATCCACCAAGCAGCGCGGAAACGCTTTGCGCGTTGCCCAGGCAACAGTCACTGCCAAATATGCTTTACATCATGACAGGTCTATCATTTTTATAATTGAAATGTAAAATAATGTCTTTAATAATGTCAAATGTTTTTATTTTTCCCTCTTACAATGTCTTTTAAAACGAAAACGTGAGTTGAGTTGGTTCGCTAGCTAGCAATGAGTGTTTAGTCATTTAAGTATGTTGAAACACTGTTTAAGCTACAGGCATACTATGAAACACTGAGCTTCAAATTACTTCTACCAGAGTTAAAGTATCGTCGACTTGTTAAACTTACCAAGGGCAACCGTGTGTGCGTTGGTCCCATGAAGTGGAGCAAACATGATGAGTGATGATGCTAGAGTCTATGATCACCACTACACCATACCATAATAATTACCAAACCCAGAAAAGCCTCTCAACCCACAGACTTTACTTCAGTCAATATAAAGAGGACATTCTAATGTCATGTTTTCATTAAATTACTGTTATATCAAGTGTGATCATTAGTGGCCATCATTTAACTACTGCGAGTGGCTGTATGTAGGTATCTACTATCAAACACTTGGCTTGCAGTTACTTATTTGATAAATTTGTCAAATATAAATGTAATAAAGCAGGCAGGTTTATTTACCAGCAAAACCAAATATACATACTGTCACGAGAAACCAGACTTATTCTAAATTAGAGATACACAGAAATGTACCGCAGGACTTTAAAATGACCAAACATATAAACTTTTGGGACCTTAGCCCTTATAAAGTTTAGCTCAAACTTGAAAACCACTAAAATGCTCATATCACACCCCCTGGGCTACTGTCTAAGACACGAGGTGCAGGGTTTCTTTTCTAAATAAATTATGTCAGTATGTAACGAAGTACGTATGTAACTTAATGTATGGCCACATGACTGAGCCAATCACATCCAGTGTGACTTAAATACAGCCTGCACCCGTACATTTTAAGCTCCGCACAGTCAAACTGGGAGAGTTTTCACATCGGCTTCAAAATTTCTAAATACAAAGTTTGGCACGTTACCCTTCTGTATGAACGAGGACACAGTATTGACACAGAATGAAGGCTCACAAACAACTTTTTTCAATGACTTTAACAGGAGACGGGGGGGGGGGGGCAAGAACAAAGTGTAAAGAATTCATCAAACAATTCAAAAAACATATTTCATCAGGTTGATAACAGTGGTGCACAGTACTGATTCACACACAAAAAAAACATTTTCATTCATTCATTTCTACCATTCTGTTAAAAACCAGTGGGTGACAACAGATGAAAATACATCCTGTGCCTTCAGATGGAAGAAACATGAGCCTTTTACAATCTGTGTGAAGAAGACGTGACTGACAGTTTCAAATCAATTTCAAGAACTGAGAAAATGAATGGAAATAAGCAACACGTACTGATGACTCAGACAATGCTGTTCATAAGAGTTAGGTTATGAAATAATTCCAAATCTCTGTCAAAACCTCCTGAAGGACAATGGGGCAACATAAGATGTGTGATGACAACAATCAAGTGAAGAAAACAAAAACAAAAGATGCATTTCTTTTTTTCTTTACCACTTACACTTGACATTTTAATTATAAATAATTAAAATCATCTAAAAGATTAAATAAGAGGTTTTCTGAGTGATAGTCATCTGAACCAGCCAGAGGACGTGTGCAAAAAAAAAAAAACAACAACCCAAAGATTCAATCTACCATTCCTTATGTCCTGGGAAAACCCCATATCTTATGTGAATTTCAGGTTTTTGTGAGTGACACATCATAAGAGAAAGATAATACTGTTTTATCTTAATCTGTTAAAATGCATAGGTAAGACACTTGAGTCTGTCCTGTCTTTCTTTACTTATTGACAATTAAGACCTTTGTAAGATATGTGGTTTTTCTAGGGCACTTTTTATGGCATCCAATACTACACCAAATGAAAGGAAAAATAATAAACAGCACACTAAACATTGCAACGTTGCGATAACACACAAAAATTATGGATGTCTGAGTCAAAAAGCGAGATTAAGCAGTAAAATGACCCCACTAAGACTAAAATTTGTTTTCAGATTATTAGAATTAAGAGTTAAGACTAGTGTGAGAATAAACCTTTCACCAGACCAAAATGTTTCCTGTTTCATAAGGAAATCACTTCTCCATCCAAAGAAAGGTCCTTTTCTCCCTCTACCTAACAGGACTCAGTTCAGCAGCTGTAAACACATTAGACATATGTTTAACAAAAATGGCAAAAGTTATGGAGATGACTCTTTAAAAAGACCAACTGCTGGCAAAAATCTAATTGGACACTGAAAATATTGACAGTCACACACAAAGGTTGATGACCAGTATTCCCCAAAAACAGCAAACACACAGGCAGACAGAGCTGGACTGACACAGTGCTTCAAATGATCCCATCAATATCAAGGCTGTACTGATGAAGTACACTGAATAATTATGGTTTCAAACATTTGTACATCTCTCATTCAACAGATGTTATTGTTTTTCTTTCTTTCTTTTTACTGACATAAATACCTACAGTTGAGTATTTTCTGTTAAACTGATCTGTGCATAACGTTCACAAAACCTGAAAAGAGTTTATGGATATGGATATTTTTTTGTTTCTGGTAAATCCATGTAGAGCCTGTGTTTAGTCGAGGACCAACAGAACAATGCCTGTTAAAATATTGCAATAGCTATTAAAAAATTGTACCAGTCTCATGTGCAACATGTTAAACATTCTTTTAACAATATATACAGAGGTGCACTGTGTTCCTGTAAATGTTGCATATGCTACACAAAGCTAAAATTAGCTCATTGAAAACCATAAACGGATAGTTTACACTTTTAGTCTCCAGTGGCAGCCATGTCAGCTCACTGCAAATCCACTGTTGGTAGATGAACAGAAAAGGCCAGCGATAGGATGCTCATGTCAAATATGTGCAGGGGGGGAGTACATAGACAGCTGTGCTGATGATGTAGAGTTCTTCGGCAACTGCTCATTGCAAATGCAAAGTATAACTTAACATCACAATTGTTACATGCAATGAAACTGTGTAACTTTCCCCCATGGAACATATTTGACGTGCCTGTTATTCATTAGCAGCACAGTTTTGATAAATACCAAAATAACCCTTTCAATCTTCTGTCTGACAATATATACTGTATAAATGCCCCATAGATGACATTAAGCAAAGTTTAACAATGAACCCCAAACATTCATTCAAAGGTTTAAGACATGATGATTTCATTCCAAATAGAAGACCACAGAATGGTTTGCTCATTTTAAAATTTCATTTGTGATTTAAAAAAGTCAACAATAAAAGCAACACAGGTGGTTGCAGCAGTTTGTAAAATGCCCATTGGGCCACTTCCCATTTGTGCAGTGTTTGTGGAGAGAGCATCTGTGTGCCCCCCCCAGTTAACAAACTATACATTACTTTTTCTTTTCTTTTTTTTTTACATCTTTATGGGTTGCAGCTGTTATTAATTTGATCTTATTCTTAACTGAGTTTAGTCTTAAGAGTCCAGTGTGAGTCAGTGAAAGTTTGCATGCAGTCATGGTTGACTTACCTCCCAGTGACTTTTGAAACTTAAGTATCACTGGCTGACAGTGAATGAGAGTATGGAGACGGCTTGTTCAATAAGACACTTTCATCACATTAAAATTTCACTGAGAATTTGTTACCTATTTAATCTGGTCAGGGTTGAGAAGGATGTAGGCCAGTTCTTCCTCTTCTGCTCTGCTTCTCTGTTGTAAAGGGACGTCTGACCTATGACTTTTAGTCTCAGTGAACCCTGGAATTTTATTCACAGAGCAGCATTAAAAATGCAGTAGAACAGGCTTACATGTCAGCTGTATGTGATATAATCATTTGGCCAATTAGGCAGCATAATGGCCACTTATTCCCCAAGACAACAGGGTCTGTAGCAACTGCCTGGCACCATCACCTCAGAAAACATTGTTCTGGGAAGTAGTAGGAACTCCTGGAACCTACAGTGATACACAGTAAGGCCAGTGGTTCCACAGTGCTGACAAACTGTTTGCTGCTATGACCCGGGGGTAAACCAGTGCTGGATCTGAGCTATCCTGCGCTGTATCTGGCCAATGTAGAAGTCTGCATTTCTGGAGAAGTCCTGACAGACTGAGGAGTGGGCATCACCCAGAGCACAGTAAAGGGCAGTGCCACCCACACTGATCACTACAGTAACCAGACAGAGTAGGAAGAGAAGCAGGCAGGAGTCCCCTCCGCCAACCTCTACAGAGAGAGAGGGATAGAGGGAGAGACAGACAGAGAGAAAGGTACACAGGAGTAGGTTAATAATATGTCATGGGAAAGTTGGAATTGATTAACTATTTTGAACAATGTCACAATGGATTTATACATTTGGTCACTGTCACAAATTAGCCTGTTTACAGTGAGGTTCACTAGCTCCATGTATATGGATAGATATGTATGTATGTGTATATGTATCTCTAACTCAAACACAATAAACACACACATACCCTGCTCATAGTCTTCATCAGGAACTTTGAAGCGGACTCGTCTTTTGGCAGTGGGTTTGTCAGGCCGGGGCTCTGAACTGGGAGACACACTCACGTTGTCCACACTTACATTTCGCTTCTTCAATATGGAGACCAGGCCAGAAGCTGGAGACATCTGCAAAGCAAAAAAATTAATAAATAAACAAACAAACAAATAATACTAATAAAACAATACGTAACAAAATAAACACAATTTCTTTTTACAACAAATACAATTTGATCTCTTCATCTTCACTGACAAGGGTGCACCTCACCAGCCATGTCCACCAGGTGTCAGTACACCACACAATCAGCAATACTGAACTCCAAACCTCGCTATCAATGCCCCCTCCAACTGATTTACTATCAAACAGTACCAGGCACCACTTTCCTATGATAGGAGTTCTGCACATTGGTCGCAAAAGTTTAAAATAGAAATTACAATAACAAATGAACTTTGACCAAGTGCTGACAGATTACCACATTTAGCAATACTTCTGCTTACTGTTACATCATGTAGTGATAATGTAGTCACCCACCTGCTGCCTCCTGATTCTAAGTATTACAACTACTACAACTTAAAGAATATTTCCCTGGCTGCTCAACATCCTGTATTTTTATAAAAGCAGGCCACATCTCTGATCACCACTGTACCTCTGTCTCCTTCCTGTTGCGTGCACAACACGTTCTGTTCTCGCACTTTTCTCTCCAAGTCTAATTCTCTCAGTATAGCAGTTAAATGTCACATTGCCTTCCATATCCACAAAACAAATCCATAGTCTGGGATTCACAGTAATGGCTACGTAATGTCATTAGGTCTGCTTCAACAGGGCACTGTGCTGCCCATTATAAGGGGCCTAGATGGGCAGATACAAACAGACAGAAACCTTAAAATGGTTGTCAGATTGCCAGTTTGAAGTTGACATTTTTAAGCTGTGTTTGTGGTTCTACCAAAGTGTTTTTGTTGAGTTCAAGAGTTAATCAAGTTAGAGTCTGAAAGAAAAACAAAATGAATAGTGCCAGGTTCAAAAACCTACCTCTAAAGCTTCATGCAAGTGCATCAAAATGCCCTAAAATACATACAAAATAATTACATCCATGAAACACGACTTGCTGAACTCCCCCTCCTCCTTACTTATCCACAGAAAAGCATGACAATGTCCTCACCTCCTCTACAGTAATGAGTTTAGCCATGTCGTCCAGTGAGGCAGCTTCTCTGATGATGTCAGCTTGCTCTACTTCGTACTCCTCCTCCTCCTCTTCCTCCTCATGCTGCTTCTGCTGCTGTATATGAGCCTCCTGAGGAACGTAGGCCTCCTGGTGCAGGCAGGTTTTAGCGCTCTCCTGCAGTGATAATGGAATAACTTAAATATTAATACACAGTTATGGAGACAGTAATCCAATTTGTCTATCTACTCTCCATTGGACTACTGATGGTAGGTTGTAAACTGGAACAGAGGAAGTGATACATTTTACATTTCCAGCAATGGTTTATAAATATAAATACAGGAAGTGAGAAGTTAGCACGAGCAATAGCCACCATGATTTAAGAAACCAAGAGCAACAAAAACCTCATCAGCAGAGGAAAACAAATATGATACTGATCCTGGTGCTGGTGACACATTTTGACTAACAAGTGATTTCAGGAAAGTATAGAAAACAAACAAACTAGGAGGTGTCAGATACATATATGACAGGTGCAAATATTCACAGTATTTTCCTGTTTTTACTGTGACTTGTATTTTTAAATGTATTGGTAAATTTATTTCAAATTTCAAAGCTACATTCTTCGTACCTCATATAGTCTACACATTCTGATATATACCTGGGTCTCCTCGTGTAGTTTCTCCGCAGCTAGGGCTTCCTGGTGCAGCTGCTGTACCTCCACCTCTGCCCCACTGACCAGAGTCTCCACTGGAAGAGCTTTCTGACAAAAAGCAGAGTCTCTTTCCTTCTGCTTCTCCTCCTCATCTTCCTCTCCCTCATCTTCCATCTCCAGGGCCTCTGCTGCCTCCTCCACGTCCCTCTTCTCTTCTTCCCTTTTTGCCTCCTTTCCCTCTGCTGGACCTAAATCTCCTCCCTGCTGCTCTGCGGGCTTGGACTGATCCATTTCTCCAGCTGTAGAGGGGTGCAGACCATTTCCTACAGCTGAGATGGTGCGTCCTACCCCTACTCCTGCCTCTCCTCCCTCTCTGTCGCTGCCCTGCTTGTCAGTCAGCCGAGATCCATGGAGACCGTCCTTCCCCTTTAAGTCCCTGTCTGGGTCTTCCCTGTCCTCTTCTGAGATCTCAGGGGAATTGATTCTATCAGCCAAATTAATGGAGGGTATGACTGGATCGCCGAGCTGAGAATGGGAGGAGTCTTTGGCTCTCTGCTCCAACCCTCCGTCAACCTGATGGGCTGGATGAAAAAGAGAACAGAGAGTAAAGGCAGAGAGTGGGTTTTGGTGGACGTGGTAGAAATAGAGAATAGATAGTAAGGGGGACATAGAGAAAAAAATCCCCTCCTCTGCTTTGGTGCAAAATAAAAGTGAGGCATTTAATCCTTGTGGGCCTTACTTTCCTGCTGTATGTCACTAAAATCAAAATACATGTAAATGCGTTACATTTTCCTTAGTACAGGCAGGGAAAGCTGCTCTCAAATACACACAAGGGCCAGCGATCTTCATCAGACATAAAACTTTAAAAATATATCTTTTCAACACAGTTGCACTCACAGTGTACAATGCAATAAGAGATGCTTACATCTGATTTTCCATGTAACCACTCCCTGAAATGTGAGTATGAAGCAGTGTTAGATTTTCCTAAAATATGAACTACCAACTGGAAAAAAACACCAATCTCTCTTGTGTATAAAAAATATTTTGTCAAGCACAAGCAAGAGTCAATAAATGCTACATGTGCAAAAAAGCCATGCATATGATATGTCTATAGCAGGAGCCAGCAAAGTAAACAAGTCGAGTCTAAGCGACATAAAAGTGTCAGCTAAACCTGCAGAACATACAGAAGAGTGTAAACGCAGTCTGAGTACTGTTGTGTTGACAGAACACTTTCGCTCTGTCTTTTAGTGGGACTGAGGATTGCATTGACCTGTGAGTCCTGGAGAGCAGCAGGATGACTGAGGAGTGAGAGCACCAGGTATTAAGCAAGTTTTCTTGATCTGAATACAAAATTCTTTCCCGTACTGTCCATCACAGTGTGTGTGTGTGTGTGTATGGGCGTGTGTGTGTGTGTGTGTATGGGCGTGTGTGTGTGTGAGTAGCCACAGTTGAGCAAGTAAAACTAATCAACGCTATACCCTGTCTCTGTGCACACGTTTGCATTTGTAATTCACACCTCATACCGCTTCTACTCCCCCTTGATTCATCAATTAGCAAAATACCAAACCTGAGGTCTTTTGCAGCACACATATACACACAGTATGAAATGAAAACTACCATGAAACTATCTCAGCCCCGATGTCTCATCAATGAAACAGTTCATAAAGTACATACAAAATGTCAGAAGACTAAAATTCTTGCTCGTCAGCATATTAGTGGTTTCGCATGGCTTTGTTTGTTACTACCAATCACATATAAGTTATATTGTAATCACTCACCTTACAGAGCATTCTGTAAGATAAGTGTGAGAGCTTATTGCTGACCTGAGGTCCAATTACTACCTTCTTCCAAAACATTCAACTGAATCAAGAAATGCGACTGAAAGCTCATTCTCCTTCCAGTTGAAAGCCCTGGGAAAAGTTAGTGAGTGGACCTTGAGTTCAGACATTCCTAGTTTGGTTTGGTTTGTTTGGCTGTGATGTAAAATATAAGTGGTTTGTAGTTTATACAAAACCAGTAACCATGCAAAATCACCAACTGTACTCACACACTCACTGACATAAATACACCCACTCTGTCATCCACTCGCTCACCTGAGGTGCATGAAGGCAGTGCACCACCTGCTTCAAATGTAGGCCTCAAGAAGTCCAGAGGTGCACGCTGTATGAACACACAATTAAATATCTGTAAAGACACAACCCTACATTTACATATACTATGGTCTAGTGCTATGCAAGTTATACATTAGTGAAGAACACAAGGAGGGGTCATTTACACATTAGATGCAGACAATAGATACTTAAAATAGATATTTCAGATGCATCATGTGAATATGACATCAGTGAGTCACTTGAAATTGCAACACACACACACAGTCATTCTGCCTTATCTCATATGAACATGCACACACACACACTCTCTCTGTCTCACAAAGAAACATTAAAAATGTCTTACCACAGCATCTCCAGCCCTTGGTCTATGAACAGAAGAGAGACAGAGTGAGACAGTGAGAGTACTGAAGGTCTTTCTTGGTCTTAGTAAACGAAGATGTGAAAGATGGGTCACCCTTCTCTACTCTCCCAATCTAATATTAGCCCGAACACATTTCCCTGGCTATTACAACGCGTGTGTGTAAGGTTTGTGCTGGTCCTAGCAGTGTGATGGCTCAAGTGTCTGAACGTGCAGCAGCAGCAAAGGGCCATATGTTTCAACTATCACTGCAGTGCTCACCACACACAAAGATATACAAGCTCATACAAACAAATACGTACACACACAAATGCATACACTTCATCTGTAACTCTGCTTAAGACAGTAAACAAGCATATTTCCCAGAATGTTGGACTGGTTTGTGGTTTAAAACTATCCTAAAACTATTTTAAGGTCCACTTGCCTTCAACCAAACAATACAAAGATACATACTGCAAGTTCTTCTTAATGTTTTGAGACAATAAAAGTAGAAAAAACATGGTTTTCACTAAAGTACCTTTCAGAAAATGTGGTGAGTTTAGTAACAATAAATGCAAACAATACTAATTAGAGAAGTATGCGCAAAGAGTACACACACACACAAACACACACATACATGCAGACTGACCGACTGTGCGTCTGGCAGATGTGTTTAAGAGCGTCTAGATGCTGGGTTTCCAGATCAGACGATGTCCTTTTACACTGACTCTCTGCAAGAGACAGAGAGACACACAGAGATACAGACTTTTAAGAGCATGGTTATAACTGTAAGGCAGCCTTTAAGAACTGAGCTCCCCTGTGAGCAATACAAATGCAATTGAGGTCCATAATCCTGATGGAATTTGCATTATATGATCACTGCAACTACATTTAATATATATTATTGGGAGCAAATAAAGGAGACACAGAGACTGCAGTCATACTATTGAGTAGTTTTATACCTGATGACAATTACAAGGATGATATTCAGTAATATGTAAAGTAAGTAAGCCTCTGGTATGCAGCACTAGACTTATTCCTATTATCTATAATTTCTATTTAGTTTCTAAGTTTAAGCCCTGGTACTTAAAAAGTATCCAGAGGAAGACAGAATATAAATATTTATCAAATTAAATTTATATTATGAATATTACAGTATTTTGTTACATGGACAAAACGTTTGTACATTTGTAAATGTGCATCTGATGTTCATGTGTTGTGATGCACGTCTTTTACCCCACTGCTCCTGTAGTGTATTCAGGTTATTCAATACTCTCTGGTGATAGAGTCTCTCTAGTTGGATGCACCATAATGCCCTCTGGTCTGAACACCACCAAGTTAAGAAATGCATAAATAAACACACTCACACACACACAATCACACAATACATAACAGGCCCTATGAAGAGCAGTTTGCTTTAAAAGAGAAAAAAAAAAGGTGAGATTGAGAAAATAGGAGGGCAAAGAGAGACAGGAGTGGAGGAGTAGAGGAAATCTATTGAGGCCAAAAGACGATGAGAGGAGGGGAGAAGGCTCTCCAGGATGCAGTCTCTCATGTTTATGGATATGAGCAGCCAAAACACAATCCTTCTTTGAAATGGCTCAATGCTTTCTCTCACTCTCTCTCTCTAACTACTCCCTATACATGCATGACATAGCTAAGCTAGCTTTCTCTTCTCTTTGACTCTTTCATTTCTTCCCTCCCACTGTGTCTCTTCCCTCTGATTAAACCTCTGCCAAAATAGCCATTTCTTTCTCATGCTTGCTCTCCTGCCTTTCTTCTTCCCTTGCATCCTCCTCTTACTCGGTTTTATACTTTGTCTTTATTGAGTTTAAGTGTTTCAGTGCAGATAGGTGGTTTGATTAAGGGTCTAAATAATGAGCCGTAAGTAAACGTAACAAAACACAACAACAAACAACCTTTTGATTTATCAAGAACTAAAAAGTTCAGCTGGTTAGCATAATTCTTTTTCACTAATATTCATATCCCCAAAAGCTCTGCTACATGCCCACTGTGCACAGAGAGTAGAATTATTCTTCATAACAATAAATAAACAATGAATAATTCAAATAAATGGCTTTGTATATGTGAGTGATGACAGTGATTTCAGTGATCATCTGTAAATGCTGTAATCTTTCTTCATCTGAGAAGTGCGTTATTTTAGCAAAACATACTGTAGTTTTCTTTCTTGTCATGTCAACAGAACAGAGTTTTTCTCAGAGCATCAACCTTCCTTTCGTTCTCTGTGCCTCTGTAACATGTGAGCTCTGGACATTCTTTAAGTCAGTTCAGATAGTAGTGCTTTTTCTGTTTCACCCTCTCTACTTCTCCAAAATCTACTCTGATTCTTCTTTTCATCTTTTTCTCCCTCTATTCAGTGGTTTATATTATCCCCCTCTCTTTTTTCCTCTCTCTATTCTATCTCTTGCCCTCTTTTTAATCACTCCAACTGTAAAGGCATTGAGGCATCAAGTAATCTGCCTTACTGCAACAAGTCGCTCCAAAATCCTCCAACTCTTCAGTGCACTGTGTGAAATAATACAAAAATATACACTCGTAATAAGCCAAAGAAAAAGAAAAACACTTGAATGGACAAGCAGGCAAGCAGCAAAGTAAGCCCACAGGAGATAAGTGTATGACACTCTTTGCACAAATCGAAATAAAAGCTGCCCCCACCCCCACCCCTCACCCCGCCCCTAATATAGACACACACATACACAAACACAGGGTGATAAGGATACAGTCTTCCTGAAGGACAAAGGCCTCAGCAATCTGTCAAGAGAGAGAGATTATGAACTTTAATAAAATGCATACTTTTATCATCTCTAATCAAAAACCATCTGTGTTTTTTATCACATCAGTTATGTCACAGAAGCTATGAACCTGTGACTAAAGAGGGGTTTAAAACCAGGCAGAAACTGTTCATCATGTCGAGAGGCTCCTGAACAGAACAAAACATCAGTCAAATAGAGATAGGATTTGACCCAACACAAGAAAACAGCTGGAAAATACACCAATACAGAACATCGAAACACCACACTGTACAGAACTGAAAGACAGTAACTGTACTGCTTCAGCTGCAGGAACTTCTATAATCATTAACTATGACAGAAAAACATGAACTCATCTCAGAAACATAATACGATAGTTAAGAAAGTCCACTGCATTTACCAGACTGATTGAAAATGAGAGTGAGAGTGGAAAGAAAGACAGACAGCAAGCCAGAAAAATGAGAGACCGTGGCCGACACTCTACCTCTCTTCAGCGAGTGTCGCTTTCGTGCTGCTCAGCTGATCACAGAACAAGAGAAGTGTGTGTGAGAGAGAAAGAGAGATAGGCAAAGAGAGAGAGAGAGAGAGAGACAGACAGACAGACGGGAGGAAAGGAAGGCACAAAGGCTCTCGCATTTCTAATGAAGTGAGGGGTGGTATGACGTCTGAACGAAGGTAATTATACAGACATGGTTCAAATAAAGTCAGAAAGAAGAGTTTAAATTAGGTTGGGGGTTTTTTTGTGCTTTTTGGCTATTGCCATACATCAAAGGCACACATATCCACAAAACGTACAGTCCAATTTTGAGATTCAGGAACTTTTCTTACAAAAATATGACAACTTTGAACTTTGATAATGTGAAAATAAATGTACATTTACTTTGGAAAATGTATTTTCCCTATACCCTCTAATATTGTCATATTGAGAGTGTGATTTTGGCCTGTTCAATTTAATAAATAAGACTGATTAAACTACATGCAGTGTATAAATGTTATCATTTTTCTGGACCTCAGAGGACTCTAACATGTCCTCAATGAGATCTGAACAATTTGTCCATTCTTTGGTCCTCCACACTTACTTTAGTTGGTTCTCCAGTCATTCATATTTATGCTAATTGTGCTGGCTTCAAAGCCTCTAGTCATTTGCCTCTTGCTCCTTCACTTTACTAAAACTAGTTTGCAGTTTATTGCAATGACTAAATTAGCTTATGGAACTATTTTATCTTCCATTGATTAGCAGCTACTTCTGTACCTGCGAATTTACTTTATGACTCATGAACTCATCCAAGACATAACTGAAATTTTCACAAAGATCTTAATCTAAAAATAGCAACACTTTCAATTCCATTTTGTAATCTGTCTGTTACTGTTGTATTATAATATTTACCTACAGGTGAGCAAATAATTAGTGTAACATATTAACCATTGTCAATGTCGCTGTGGACGTGCCTGTGAGCACCCTGCAGGAACATTTACAACTGAGTCCAAAAGGGCCACACAGATACAAGCTTCAAACTTGTTTTCTCAACCACAAAAACATTCTTGTGCTTTTTTAAATAACTTTTCAGTCAAGTTAGTCATGACACGTCCTGCTGTAAACACAACAGCAGCATGTGTGAACACAGTCATCACAACCTGGGTTGAGAAGATGGAACCTGGATGTAGAAAAAACAATCATAAAAGATTATTGGAAAACTAACCTCTAATAAGACCTCCAAACAATTGCTTTTTATTGGTGTGTATTGATTACACTTGTTTAGAAGCTGTCCAAAGGTTTGGTCCTATTGGACTCAATTGTCAAGCTGTTGCCAAGGAAGCACTAATGTTGTCACTGAAAGTGCTGTTTCACTGAAGGTAGAAACCTTTTCCTCGCACACTGCTAATGCCATAATGCAGTAGTTGAGACCATAGTGTGTGAAATCAGAGCTGCAATAAAGGTTTGTTTAAAAAAGAGGCAAATGCACAGTCATGTGTCATGGTGGAGAAAAAAATCCCCTCAAACACTTACACTCACTCTCTCTTTTTCACTGACACGCACACCTGTTTGCCTGAAGTAAGCACAGCTCAGGTGTGCCTGATAGATGCATTTATAAATCAAACTGACAGAAATATTCACACACCCTGTAACATACATGTTCAGTCATGCACGCATGTGTGCGCAGAGAAAAAGTGAGTGTGTGTTTTCTATGTACTGTGCACAGGGCTTAAGTGCGTACTTGTGTGCATGTCTGTGTTGGTGAGCACAAACACTGAAGACACCCATGCCTTAGGGTACAAAGTGCCATGCTGATTATGGGGTTGAGTGGATAACAGTGATTTAACAACCAGTGTGAGAGCAAAAGTTTAAAAGAGACTAAAATGACAGAAAGACACCAAGAAAAACTTAAAGAAACCATTAAAGAGTGTGTGTAAATGTGTGAGTGACAGAACTGGTGGTCAGCTTGCAGCATTTGTCATGTCATATTCCAGAAGGAAGACTGACAGGTTACCTGGTGAAGGTAATGTGGGAGGTGAGTGTCATCTCCTCTTTGTGCCAACTGCTCAAGAGACTCCAACAGAGCAGGGTTTGGAATTGGCCCACTGGCGCAGGTGGAGACTGAGAAACAAGTGGGCACTGGCATGGAAGTAATGTGTTCCCAGTTTGAGGTTATAGGTCCTGTGGTAGAGGTGGATTCTGTACCAGTAGTCATAGGACCTGCGGTGGAGGCTAGGGTTCCTGTGGCTGCACTCATAGGAGTGGAAGTAACAAAGGTATTGAGCCTTGTGGTGCAAGCAGTTACTTTAAGTGTCTCTGCAGCTGAGGTGTTAGGTCCTGCATATGAAGTGGCCAGCCCATGGCTGAAGACGGGCTCTGTAAATGAGGTAAGATGTTCTGTAGTGCCATCAGTATTTTTTGCTATTCTGTCTGCAGCTTCTGTTATACATGTGGGCCCTGCTGGGATAGTGGGCCCTGTGTCTGAGGTTACAGTTAGTGTAGCAGAATCTATAGGCCCTGTGGTGAAGGCAACTGATCCAGTGTTGGAGACATCACTCTGGCTGAATTCCACTGGACTGATGGGATACACAGTTTCTGGACTGATCACTGGAATTACAGGGGATGTAGGCTCTGGACTGGTCTCAGGGCTGAATGGATACGGAGTCTCCAACAGACTGCCTATAGAGGGTGAGAACGACAGTGGTAAACAGAAAAAGAGATGAGAAAGACAGAGAATAACAAGGGCACAATGAACCTGCTGAAACAAGATGACTCACAACCAACCAGCTGTCTCAAATCCCTGAGGTGTATAACTGAGGTTACACACAGGTGTAAAACAGACTGTTAGAGTTAAGCTACCCCAATAAAAACTGACATTTTAATGTTGGACAGAATTCAGAAGATTACGTCATAAGCCAATTCACTAAAGTTTGAGCAATTAAAACAAACAACCCTGGCTTTATAGTAATATAAATAACTCTTTAGATTGAGCTTTAAGCTAACATTTGAGTAATTATCTTTTGTGGACAGAACAATCTATAAACAACAAAGAACAGAGCAAACAAAAGGAGCTCATTCTTTTGCTATAGGCTTTTGTTCACTGTCAACTTTGATATGATGTGAAGACAGGTCAGTGAATGACACTTCTGATTTCAATCTAATAAACTATTACAGATAAATATCGTTTCTCCCTGTTTATTTTTTCAGAGTATGTGAACACTTTTCATCACTTTTATGAATACGAGTACAAGTACAGGAACAGGGTATCGGACAGATACCCAATGCTGTTATCGGTATCGGTGCCACTGTGAAAATGTAGTGAAAATTTAGCTCAGCTCCATTCCATTAGTTATATCTGTAGGTTTTAGTGGCTTTGTGCTTTCAGACCTGATAGCAATCAATCTGCACTTATCCTAACACAACTGACATAACTGTGTGTGTGTGTGTGTGTGTGTGTGTGTGTGTGTTACTGTGTAGGTCTGCAAAAGCAGAAGTGTGAACATGAGAGCTCTATAAGCTGGTGTTGTTTGGTTTTTACAAACACTGGCATATTGTTACAGATTACAATGTTTGGGAAGTACAAAAGACTGTGTGTGTGTTTGTGTGTTTTCTCTAGTCTACAATTTCTCTATCTATTCTCTACTGCCTCTTTGCTTTGCAGTCCTCTTATCTCTCCTCAAATTCCTTTCCTCCCTTTCACTCTACACGTGGCCTCCATACATCTAATTTGTCCTGTTTCACGCTCTTGATTTTCTTTTTCAGTCATGTGATCAGACACCCCAGTCAGCCTGGCCTCAATCTAAAATGCTGACTGCTTAAAAAACGCACAAAAGGCATTACAACAGTATTTAAACCAGACTCTGACCACAGTGTTAGCCATCACTACATTGTTATTTCTTTAATTGTTCACAATGAATCAGTGAGTACTCCATAAAAAATTCACAGCAAGGATTTTAAAACAAAGTTGCTGAATTAATATAAAGGTCAATGTTTGTGAGAAAGTGTCTCCCATAGTTAAAGATGCCTAATCCTGCACTACCAGGCATACTATTTCCATACTACATTTGTTGGAGGATGAAAAATCTTTGGTGTTTAATTTAGAATAACCTCAAAATTATGTAGACTTCATTACTCAGTTAAAAAAATACTCTTTTACTCTTTTACTTTTTTTTCTTATGCAACCCTAAATCTAAAAAAAAAAAACAAAGTTTTTTATTATATTATTATATTATTATTATTATTAACCTTGGCTCCAAAATAAGATGGTTTGATCAGATTGGGGCTATAGTGTTGGATGTTGTTTGGTTTGCAGTGTTGGAAATACAGAAAATGCTTATTTGTACAAATGTGGCTGAACTGCTTAAGATGTAAATTGTATTAAGTGCAGGGTTAGCTTGATGTGTTGGCCAAAAAAGCATTACTTGCGGCAAAAAGTAAGAAGCAAAAATGTGAAATGACACTGCGTAACAGTGTACGTCCATATAATGTGATTTTCTCTTTCAAAGTGTAGATTTGTGTATGTTTCCTACCAGTTTCTGAATATGAGGAATCAGTCATGGGGGTGTCTGGAGACTGGCAGCGTATTAGACCACTTGATTCCTCTGATTCCTCCTCCACTTCTTCTTCCTTCATCACCTCATCAATGTCTTCTTCCTCATCCTCCTCTCTGTCTCTTCCTGTGTATCCCTCCTTCCCCTGTTCTTCCTCCTCGTCCTTCCCATTGTTGTTGAAAGAGGATTTTGGATGAGCCTGTGTCTCCCTCCTCACTCCAGTGTGAGTGCGCTTGTCCTTGGAGTTTCGAGTTTGGGCAGTAAGAGCTAGGTTTGGGAGGTTATCACAGAGGCTCCATCACCACAGTGAAACTTTCATGTACATTACTTCCGCCCTCCCTCTCAACCTGACCTGAGATTGAAAAATATTGTAATAACATGGCGATCAGTTGAAATTACAATACTGATAAAGAAGAAACTGAGTTCCTATACAGCATGAATGTCAGTTGACTCCATATTTACAGGTCAATCACAGCGTAACTTTGACATAATCATCAGTTTCGAAAGATAGAAAAAGAACACTCCAGCCTTTTCATTTTCAGCAGCTTAGTTGAGGTTATTTCACTGTATCTCACATCAAATCGTTATTTTTAGTGTGGTTTTAGGTAGTTGTTCTTCAACATGTTGAGCTTACATTTGTGTTATGCTTCAGTGAAATTTAAATGCTCACCACCATGATCCATTGAGCCCCAATTATTAATGTTTGACCTTCAGCCTGAAGGTCAGTGTGCTACGTTAGACAAGCCTTCCTCAGCGCCTGAAAACAAAAGACAGGCAGGTACGGATTGTGAATGTATAACACACAGATAAAATCAGACCTACCTGAGATGACAGGAGAGGAGAAGGAGATATACCAAACAAGTTTAAAGGCCATTTCTCGAGTTGTCAAACAAACCCTTGGGCTTAAAGAGATTTTTTTTTTAAATGTTTCCTCACAGTCCAACCAACAACACCTTGTACGTAGCATAATATTTGGAGACAGACACACACACAAACAAACATATCATGCATGTGGTGATTAGACACTAAAAGGATTTCAACATTTTCATTAATCCTTTAAGATACAAACCCGATAGCGATATTACAAAAAAGACAACTGAAAACTCTGCACAAGTCCTCAACCTGTTGGAGACTGCTGACTAGCTAATCACTGTAGTAGCTGAAGAAGATTATATTTTCATAGGTTTACTCCATATCTAGAGGAAAATAGTGCCCACATTAAGCACAAAAGAAAAAGCCAGAGAAACAAACAAAGGAGAAAAACAACAATGACACTTCACTAGTGGTATTCAGACATAGTGTATCAGTGTGAGCCCAGAGTAGAAGAGAGAAAGTACAGTACCTGAAGGAGACAAGTGGCAAAGTAATGCATGGCAATTTTACACTAGATACAATAAACTGACATTCTCCATCCCTGTTTCCACAATTAGCAGACAAAATATTATAAACAAACACCGCGTAATCCAAAACAATCACACCACAAATGATGGCCTCTAAAACTGATGACAGAATTAAATCAACACCTCTGATGGTGAAAAATTAAAACTTCAAATATAGGATTTATTACGGGCTGGTTTGCATTAGATTGCATGTACAAACTGGTAACTAGTCCACAGTGTAAACCTGTATTGCAATAAAACGCCATTTTACTGCTACTCTTCAGGTTCACAGTTGGCTCAGCAACAAACTGAACACAAAAACACAAAACTTGTTTTTTAGGTTGTGTTGTCGTGTCAGAATATAACAACTGTATCACCGCAATGAGACTCACTGCCAGTACCTTTAACCTTTCTGACTGACACGTACCACTTGCCAACCTCACATAACCAGTTTTGGGCCTAAATATTTCTGGGCCTATCCAATTCTAACCTCTCATGCAGTCTACATTCAGATATGGACAACAATTATCCAGGTCAAAGTAATACCCACTTTCAACATAAGCACATGCAACAGAAATGTTATTTTCTTATAAAATCTTAAACCCTTTACAAAACACACACATCCAGGCTAATGAATGTATTTCAGAGGAATAGTGCTGTCCTGTTTCCTCACTTTCACCGAGCTAATAGTTCCTTATATAACCCTGTATTGCCCTGTGTGAAGACTCCTCACCAAACACTTAGAGAGAAAAACAAAAGCCACAAATAAACACACCTCGCACATTTATTCTTTTGTGTCAGCTTTTATTGTTTGGCCCTATGGACATTTCTGAAAACATAAAACATTAAGTTAGAGAAACACTCTTTGGAGATCTAATCTGAACAAATCAGCTCACTGTCTCCAAAGAGGGTGAACCTATGAGACAACATAACCATTCCTGCCTAGGTTGCATAAACTTCCTCACATACAAACAGCACCTTCTGGATAATGCAGTGCAGGCTCCTCAATGGCCAGTCTGTTTTCCCAGATATTCTAGAGATCCAAATAGAACCAAGTATATATATGTATGATGTACATCAGAGGCTGTTTTGGAGTCTAATTGCTTCAAGCTCTGAATTCCTCTGGAAGATATGGTCCCAGACCATGACAAACAACCTTGGACTTGGGCTTATAAATTAGTCAACCTCTAGATTATGCAAACACAGGTGTCTCTTTTTTTTTAATCCACAGTTTAATTTCCGGGCCCCAGAGCCATCTGTCCATACAACCATCAATCTTCCCTCTTTTTACAGCTCACCTAGGGACCATGAATAATGAAAGACAGGAGAGGGACAAATGGAGAGGAATTCAGCCAAAATATCAAACACAAAGGTGGAAGAAATGACTCAATCCTAAGAGAGGCCATCATGATTTGAGATACAGAGACAGCAGAGCCACAGACAGACAGGAACATACAGCCAATTATGAAAAGAGTGAAATTAGCTGACACATGCAGACATACTGTGGCGCAAGCAGGCTGTCAGGTTACGTTTAAGCATAGACTTTAAAAAAACCAAACTCACTTAAAAATCGAGTGTTAGCAAACAGATGTAAAAGTGATGCGGTAATTGCACTAGTTCAAAGAGGTGAGGCGTTGGTGTTGGCTGGTCATCAGTTCAGCCAGAAACTCAGCCACGGTATAGTGTGTAGTGACCAAGAAAGTTTGATGTTATGTCTATAATTAACGTATCCTAAGGTTAGATAAGTTATCGACTTGTCATAACACAGGCAAATGACAGGCAGTGACCGCAGACAGCGACTGTCATTCTCTGAATATATAACTGATATTTCGATTCCATCAACGTCAACTGGTCAGTAACGTTATCGTTCCCCATTAACCAAGATAGATTTGGTTGAGAATAAAAGCTAATTAGCTTGACTTCATATTTACAGTAAAATAAAATACTTGAGAGATTAGCTTGGTCGCTATCGCTACGGTTCACACAGTGTTGGTTTAACATTACGCTTGCATGTGAACTGTTTTCGTCTAATTGCATAAGACGTCTGAGCAGAGCTTGCCAACAACTAGCAGTTAATGTTAACCCACGCTAGCCGAACGTCAATACCTAACCGTCACGCTACGACAACAATGCATTAGCGTTAATGTTACAGTATGTTTCTGCTACAGCTAACCTGAGCTAACCGAGTGTAGTAGGACACATCTGGACAGCACCGCGGAGAAATCTTAAAATATATTAATCTTCGTTTGCTTTATGTAATGCGATAGCTTTATCATGACACCTTTACATCTCCTGCGACACAAAAACAGTAAGATATTACTGCTGCTGAAAATGTTGTCTGAACAGGCAGAAGTTTCGGGCATCAGACACCTTGCTGTGGATGTTGTTGTAATGACTGTTGAGTGTCACCGTCAGACAGCCAGGGTCGTTGCTACCGCTGTCATCAGGCCTGCACTGTATCCTGTCGCTGCTACAAACATACGACGGCGGATGCACTGTCGCTATCTTCGTCCCTTTATTGTTACTACGTGGATTTTGTTCAGCAGGGCATTTAGAATACTGCAGACAACTCAGTCCACCTATTTCACCATGGTGCTGGCAAACTCTGGTTGTTTACAGCTTGGGAAAATGGACATGGCCTACCAAGCAACATTTGAACTCAAAACCCACATCAAATCTACTAAGTGGTCTTACAGTAAAATAATTTATTCAGGGTGCTATATGTTTATGCAGATGTATACCTCATGTATGACATGAAAATAGACAACTGAACCAGCACAACAGATGGCCAATGATTTAGTCTCACAAACCCCCAGACTCACTCACAAAGTAAGAGCATCTATGATGCCAAACCACAGGCCCAGAATCAGTTTCTTCCCCACACCACATTATCAGGCTCTGATTTAATGATTTAAATGATATTAGACACACAGCCATACATTCCTTAAATCATTGGCATTTTAGATATACGCTTATTCACTCACAATGGATATACAAAATATACAAGACATGAAGCTGTACAGTGAAAAACTTATTCCTTTATATACGCAAACCTTCTTGCTGGGCATTTATACTGCAGTCCTAGTCAATTAAATGTCGCTCGAAAATTATGCACACAAGATACATGCAGAATTATGCCTGTGTGTCAGCTGTCACAACATAATGCATAAACTGTTGTATCAGAGTAGTACATGACCATTTCTGGACTAAAATAATACTCAATATGTCATGGATGCAACATCATATTGGTGCATCCACCGCTGTTTTTCAGCCCATCAGACATGCTGTTGTGTTCACAGGGATTTTTCGTATGTGATTTAATTATTATGACCTTCAACAAGTTTAAAATCTTAAACTGCAGACAGTTTTTTTCTGCTATTGACAATCAGTTCAGTAAAAGTGGTTTATGTGAGGGCTCAAATAAATAATTTCTGCTACAGTTTATTTCAGATCGCAACTCAAGGATACCCTGGATCAGGCCAACGAAGAGGTGTCATTTCCAGTTGTTTTCTTATTATCCTCAAGTACAAAAGTAAAGTGGCATTATCTATTTCAGTAATAAAATATTTACATCAGCCAGACCATTCCATTACCATTTTATTTTTACTATTTTTAATGTATGTATGTCCTGTTTAATAGATTATATATTATATTATTTTTAAAAATGAAACCATCATTATATTTCATAAATTAGTTTACCCTTTTGTGTTTTAATTTGCTAAATCTATACATGTGTGGTAAATCTAGCCCCAGCCTCTCTGTGTGTTTCAAGATCTCCTCATGCTTGTGCCTGTGAACTCCTGGCTCTTATCCATCAACTGGAACAGCTTTAGGATACCCTCTGATATACATGTCCTGTCAGTATGTCCTGGCATGCCCATTCAGATAACAGCTTACTTCCCACCATCTGGTGACCAGAGACTAGGAAAAGAAACACCAAAGAGGAGAATAAGCAAGAGGAAAACAAGCTCAGAAGAGTGCATATAACATTACAACAGTATTGATGCACTTGGTATGTCTCAAGTCTTCCACACAAAGAGCAAAGAAGTTGATGCAACATGATTAATGTGGGCCTGTGTGCCTCCTCCACATCTGTGTGTTTGTGCGTTATTACTTGAGCCTGTCGATGAGCTTGACCTTCCTCTCAGCTAGACACTGTTTGATCATCACCAAAGAGTTGAAAACATTAGAGGGAGTGAGGCTAGAAGAGAACAGATCAGCCTGTGACTCCAGGACGCACCCAGGCACAAAATGGTCATTGGGGAAGCTGAGGAGAAAGATGTAAAGGAGGGAAGGTGTTGTATTAAATGTTACACTGATTAAGTTTATAGCCAAGCATTGAGTCTGCTCTCTTCTCACTCCTGCCTTTAGGACCAGGTGCACTCTGTCTTGAAGACATCACACAATGACCCCTCAGGGCCCTAAGACAGAGATGAGGAGGTTGACAACTAAAGACTCTCTTTCTATAGATTACTCCTCCTTATGTTGAAAATGTGTGTGGAAACGTGAATTTGGGTGGTATGATCCTCTAATGATTAGGCTTCAAGGAAGTACAGTTTAACTGTTGACCTACTGGTTTTAATACATTTGCATGATCATCAGAATGCTATCTGCCACCCTGAGTCATACTGTACCCTAGCAGTAGTTCAATATCACAGGCCATCTGCCAGAGGACACCAAAGGCCCAGAAAAATATACCCGGACGTACACCAGATCTTGATGAAGGAATAACTGTTTAATATTTTACACAGGGATCAAAGATGTGTCAGATTATGGATTCATTTAAGCTGTCAGCGGTAACAAGAGTAGGTCCGAATGGACAGGATGTGGGGTGAATAGGTGTAACCAACCTCATCCTCATGGAGACAAACACACACATACCTTAGTTTGACTGCAGACTGACTTTGTTTTCTAAAGACAGAGGCCAAAAGGCTTCACCAGGTATTCCTCGCTTATGAAGAGGTTGAACTTATCCTTCCATATCTGTAGACCGGTTGTTGCTCAAACAAAGCATAAACCATCTTCAGCAGTAAGCCACGCCATTACGCTGGGGCAGACACCACCTTCACTGGGATGTCTAGAGAGACACACACAGTTGTTATCATTAAACACGCATTTTAGAGAGATGGGTACTATAGGAATGCTAAGTATACTCAAACCTTTTACACTGACGGACTATATTTAATTAAAAAAAAACATTATTGGTTATAAAAGCTATCTAATTGCTTGAAGCTCATGAGTTGCTGAAAACTCAAATAATAAAATATTTATGTTCAATGTTAGGATCTATTTTTTTTATTGCTAAGTTTTAGGATAAGAAATTTGTTTGACAACCACAGAGGCTCAATTAAAAGGAGAAAACTCTTTGTTTGCATGTAAGTATGAGAGTGAATTGCAACATGCCAGTGTCTTAGGTATGCTGCAATTGTTTGTGTCTGTGTGTTTTTTCTCACCATCTGTCCAACTAGCTTCTTCTGATATTCCCAGAGATCATGAACAGTTTGTTAGAGAACATGATGGAGGTTTCAGGTTTCCCAGTGCCTAAAGGATCTAGTTTAAAGTAGTCACAGTGAAACCACCTCCAGCCGACCATCAAGATGACCTTCCAACCCTAAAAAAAAAAAAGATGAATTGAGGAAGTAACACTGACATTTACTGCAACATAATAAAACTTGTTCTTGATTCTAGAAATGTTTGTTACCTGTAGTTCGTGGGTAGGAAAGATCTGTCCTCTCAAGAGCCACAACCTCTGAGCTCCAGCATTTAGTAGTGTCCTTGTCAACACCCCAGGACCTAAGAAAGACAAACAAAAACACAGCTCATCAAATTTGCTGTTTCACTGACAGGACTTATAAACTATAAAATAAATATTTTCTAATGCACACCAAGAAAAACATGTTTAGTTTATCAAATTAATGAGAGTTACACACCAAATGAACTTGCAGAGGAACAAAATGAACACATTAAGTCATTCTCTGTGTCTCACTAAGACGCAAACATAGTATAAATACATACTAAGTTACATTCAAAGATAACAGTTTTAGCATCCTCAAATCCTATATGCTCTGCTACCAGTTTCGCCAGGTCTGGGTCTACTTATAAAGGCTCCTCATTTTTACAGGCCTGAGTACCGCGCATACTCCTCCTCTTCTACCTCCCCAAGGTCCAGGAAGTCATACTGGCACAGCGACTTACATTGGCCCTGGGAAAGACACACACATAAAATGCATGTAGAATGAGAGGTCATTGACATGAAAAGAAGCTCACACATGTTGAGACCAATAAAGCATAAAGTCAAGATTTCTATCCCTGTTTGCATTTTCTTCACACAAAATGATTCGTTATCAAGAAAACTCAATAATTACACAGTTTACTGAGATAAACCACATCAACTGAAACTTAAATGGTCCCTGAAGCAAATCTGGAGTATTGCAGCAGCAGACACTGACAAGAGTAAGGTAAACAAAATACTGCATGAATAGGAATACAGCAGCAGTAGCAAGGTCAGAGCAGATTTGTAAAAGGTGCACCTCAACAATCAAGGAAAAACTGGGCCGACTAAGGCACCATATCAGACCATAGTGATGAAAAAGAAATGAGAACAGAGCAGACTCAAGAATGTTGGTTGTTTCATATCCTAAGTAGCCTGTAAGATTTTGGTGATCCCATGGGAGTGAGTACAAAAGTATGTCATTGTTTTGCTTGTCCTTTTATCACCAACTGACAAGGAAAATGGGTAGAGTGGTCGAGGGTAATGGGCTACATCTACCACAACCTAACATCACCAGTATGGTTTCTGCTCACTGTTTAATGATTGTTCTAGCTTGAAGTAGTTTTTGCTATTTTATGCCTGTTTATCTTTATTTTATACTGTCTCTATTTGCTTAGTCTTTATATGTTTTACTGTGGAACACTTTTTGATGTTTATCTGTCAAGGGCTATGTAACCAGACTTTATGTACTTTACATTTGTTGAAAACATTTGTTGGCCAGGCTTCTATTAGTTCTAAACATACACATGGGCGGTGGAAACATATCTTGAATCAAGCCAAGCCTGTGTAACTACCTACCTGACAGCCACAGCAGACAGGTTCCTCTGTGTGAGTGCTATGGAGGGGACGCTCTCTCTGTCCGGGCTGCTGCAAACTACCAGGTGTGGCCGACCAGGACCCAAGAGAGCGAGTCCAGGCTGTGTAGGCTCTCTATGAAGCACGGAGCTCCAGGAACACAGAGGCCAGAGGGACGCTAGCCAACACTGCCTTGCTAGACAGGATCTACTTCGATGGTCTGGCAGTTAAGAGAGCGTACCACCAGCTCCACCACTCTACACACATCTGATGGACATAGGCTGTGTGGATGTAAAACTACAGAGGAGAAAAGGGGTGGAGGGTTTAAAGAACCCCTGTAAGGACCGGGGGTGGGGGGCACAAGGATATTGAGACACAATAATTTACATTTAGACATGTACTGTCATTCAAAAATACTCTACACCTTATGAGATTCCACAAGAAGTTTCAAAAATTTACACTTAGCTTGGTGTTTAAACTGTCCTATTGAAAGGCTAAAATTTAAAAATAATCGATTGTTAATATTCGATTAAGATTAGGTTAGTACAAACAAAACCTCTGTAACACACGTGTCACGATGAGCACAGTTTGTTCTGTCTGCACGTAAGCAAGTAAACTTCTCCTTAGCATTTCATATCAACTTAACCCTATCGGCCTCATCGCAGATACAGACACTGTCCTTCATCCCTAGGGCACAGACTTTGGTCTTTGTACAAAGAAGCACAAATAACCTGTCGGGCTTACATGTGAACGTAGTCAACAAACTCAAGAGACTGACTATATCACTGTTGTTATCCCACTGGCTAGCCGCGTGCTAACGCTACTTGCTACTGCACGAAATGCATTTAATGTGGTTTCACCCAGAAACGCATACATACCTCCTTGCAGAATATCTTATATGTCCAATCTTGCGACAGCAGTGTGAATTTAAAGAGGCTCTCGGCGGTCTGTTAGCTGCTAAAGCTCTGTGACATTGAGCCTGATCATCCTGGACCCTCCGCTGTTTCTGGAATTTTCGTTGTCTCGTGGTACATTGGCGTATGGTTGTCGTCATTGAGAAGCGACATTTTGTGACCAATCAAACTCGAGTTGTCGTGCTAAAATGCGTAATGTTAGAAAAATAAACTAAATTAGATAATAGGACAAGCATTACCAGAAAGATATGTTCAGTAAATACACACTTAACACCGCATCTGCCTCGCTATTGTTAGTAGCTGGGAAATCCCTGCTGTTGTTAACATCTGTTAGCATATTAGCACAGTGTTAGGGAAGTAGAGAGCAGGGGTGTTAAAACCGCACTCAGCGTAGTCCTTCCTGTCAGTTCGTCAGACTGGAGTCCAGCGAGAGGAACTCCTCCAGCCTATCTCCTGGCTCATGGCGTGTTGAGACATCTCCAGCAGGCCGTACCACCTGGTTGTTCCCGGAGCCTACCACGGTAAGTGCCTGTGGTGAAGAGGGCTCGGACTGTGTCTGAAGGTCCTAAGGGAACCTGAAATGGGCCGTGGCGGGCAGGAGCAAGCAGAAGCTGGAAAAAGTATTGGAGCAGGCCGCTGGAGCCCTCAGTATGCACCCGAACAGCCCAGCTTTAATCATTTTTCGGTTGAGGTATCGTTAATGGTGATCTGTAGCTGGTGAACTTATTTTCAAGTATGTTTTGTGTTTTTTTCGCCAAGGGTATTGCTTATCTCAAGATGACTAATCCATACATGTTTGGCCTGCTGATCATGATAAGTTTGACATGACTTGACCAAACTTGACTGGAACTCTTAAGTATAAGTCAGGTTGCATCAGAAAGCTGGAACAGTAAGCAGCAATGGGTTGATATTTCTGCTCATATGGTAATTTATTAATCATTCAGTATATTAGATGATCAGCTTTGTTTCAACAACAGTAATAAGGCGAGCTAATTATTTCTTTTGATTAATCTTTCGTGAATTGATTAATTTCTGTTTAATGGCAAGAAAGGGCGAAGACACCCATCACAGTTACCCAGAGTCCATGGTGACGTCTTCACGTGAATTGTTTTATCCAAATTAACAGTCAAAAGATACGTAATGAATAATATTCCAAGCAGAAAGAAACAGAAATTCTCGCCTTTGAGAAGTTGTACTGTACTTTTGCTCAATAAGCTATGATAAGCATTGACTTTCTGCCGATTGGCTAATCGATTGATTGACACGCCTAAGAGAAATAGAAACATAATTGCCCTTTAATATGTGAATGTGTAACAAATATTCACTGAATACAGTTAGTATGCCAGTGATTTTCCAGGTTGACGATTTGTATCCATGCAACACTTAAACATGGAAAGTAAGTCCATCACCAGATCAAGACCAGGAGCTATTCTGCTGTCATGATAGTAATGCGGTGTTTCCAGAGGATTAGATAAGCACTTGTCATTCCCCTCTTGGTTTTTCTTTCGGGGAGTGTACAACAGCTGATGGAAATATACCCGCTCACGTACAATCCCCGTCCATGATGGCTCACACACAGCCTGACAAGTCATCTAGTCCACTCACCAGTGAGCACCGAAGACTGGAAAGTTCGTGATTAAAGTAAATTTGGGCCTAGACATCTGTGTTCTGTATTGTATTTGTATTTTCTCTTTTCCTCACATACTTTCTTGCAATTTTCACCTAGTAATCACAGTGTTGTTTTAGATTGATCCACATTGTTTCTGTCTCAGACAGTGCAGATGTGACTATTTAAGACTGAAAATTTAAGGGCCTGTGTATTTATTATTTGCTACCTTGCTGTATATTCTCACTGAGCACCATCAGTCCAGTTTATTCTTTATAACTTTTAATTGTTTTAACCTACATTTTAGGTCAGCTGTGTTCTATCACTAAACACCAAATACATTAACAGACTTTTGGCAACATTGTCTCTCATTGTTGATTAAGGCAAACAGTTGGAGGGCATTTATATAGAGCCTTTAACTGTTTTGGGTATCTTGGCTAGTTGTACAGCATAATTATAGTGGTACACGGAGGTAATCCTGCTGAGACAGATTGAAACAGACAGACAGTAAAAAATAAATGCAGCCATTGGCACTTTGATAAAGCATTATGCATCATAAATACTTTTAATTATACAATAATGAATACTGATGTTTGAGAATTGATGTAAACTAGGCACCTATCCTTACACTGTGTGTTCAGCAGGTAAACCTGAACTGAGGATGAGGTGGACATCATCGGCAGATGTTGAAGAGCTAGACTCTGCGCTTGCGTGCAACAGGCTGTGATTGTTCTCAATCGTGTGGGGCCTGTAAGTTGACGGTTCCACAGAAAAGTTTGTGTGTTGTTTTTTACCACACAGAACTTGCTCCTTCTTTTGACACAAAACTAGCATTGCAGTGTTGACCACAACTTTGGCATCAGTAGCCTTCCAACTTACCACCATCATCCTTCAGAGCTCTTTCTTTCTCTCTCTCTCTCTCTCTCTCTCTCTCTCTCTCTCTCTCTCTCTCTCTCTCTCACACACACACTTGCCTTCATGTACACAATGAAGGCCACTGACTTATAGTACACAATAAGTTGCATTGTCTTAAAAGTCAGAATGGAGAGGAGTTTTCCAGCACCACTTCCTCACGTCCTGTGCATCATTCAGGTTCTTGTCTCAGTCCAAATTCTTTCACTACAGTAGCCACTACTATTACAGACAGCAGCATTATGCCAGCTTGGTTAAAAATGAGGCACAGAGTTGAAGCCATAAGGAGACAAAGCCATTTTGTCTTTCAGTTTCAGTGTTTATGTGTTGACAACATGAATACACTCATCTTATCCTGTATAAGCATAAAGAGAATAAATCTGGTTTAGCCAGGGCAAGAAAAACTTCACAGTATTGTGTAAACCACATGTCTGACATAATATTATATAGAACTAAAACAAGGAGTATTAATCAGCAGAAATGTACCTTGCACTGCAAGTTGATCTGTGTAGTATAAATTGTTAACTGTGTACAGAAAATCAACCAAATCAAGATTAGTGTTCTTATTACTTGTATTTATATAGAATTATTATTATGCCAAATGAATTATTATTCATTTAACAGTTGGGAGAGGGAGAGAGGGAGAGAGAGAGAGAGAGAGAGAGAGAGGGAGAGAGAGAGAGGGAGAGAGGGAGAGAGAGAGAGAGAGAGAGAGGGAGAGAGAGGGAGAGAGAGAGAGAGAGAGAGGGAGAGAGAGGGAGAGGGAGAGAGAGAGAGAGGGAGAGAGAGGGAGAGAGAGAGAGAGAGAGAGGACAGAAAGAGGATTGTAACTTGCAGTGAGGGTCTCCAGGCCAGGAATTGAACCATGGACATTGCAGTTATGTTGTATGTGCTTTAACCATTCCGTCACTAGTCAACTTGTGATTGCTTTTAAGGGCCATAAACTGACAGCCAATCATATGAATCAGACCACAATGACAACACAGTGAGCAAGTTTAGTTTTGTGGAGAGACCTGGGTTCTGCAGCTGCACGGTGCACCATCAAGCAAATTCACTGGTGCCTGTGTGGAGCAGGATAGGATCTGGGTGGATAAAATGAGCATAGACACTGCCAGGTGAAAATAAGTGGCTGACAACTGGCCATCAACCAAATTCAGAGAGAAAGGGGGAAATATTAAAAATGTATGTGTGTGTGTGTCTGTCTGTCTGTCTATAGTACAGATTCTATGGCGAGCCAGTGGTCAAAGCCTGTGTGGAGAATGGAGCCCACCATATTGACATCTGTGGAGAGCCTCAGGTATGAATACTACTGTATTTCTGTATCGTTGTGTGTGTGTTTATCCTTGCCCTTTCATTTGGTTTGATCTGAATCCTACACTTAACAACACTGACACTTTGATATTGCCCTCCTCTCCCTCCATCACTTATGTACCCGACTTGAACGACTGAAGTTATAGCTACTCTAATATATGTTGCTTTTTAAGCTTAAACAACACAGGTGAATTGTGCTGAAATTACTTTCCAACACTATTCCTGCTGCATAATGTTTCGTGCATGCTGTGCTGGACACTGCATGGATGTTGACCTACAGGGTTGTATTCCAGAGAGCAGGTTTACAGAAAACTCTGAGCTTGTTAACCCTTAGTGGAGAGAAAGTCTGAGTTTTTTGTTCCAGAAACCCACTCACATTACAGCTGAATGAATATATTAAAAATATCATACTGTAACAAATGGTAGGATTCCAGCTCTTTATCATTCATTTAGGAAATTCAAGTCAGCTGAATAATGAATGAGAGGACTGTGCTGAATACCACAAAATGTAATAGTCTGAACTTATTGAATTTTTTTCTCCAACTCGCAGATGAATATATCCAGCTCCACTGGATTGTACTTGGTATTTTAGTATCAAAGCTTCATTGATGATGGCTTATTTCACACATTCACTCAACTCAAAGTCAACGTTCTCAAAGTAGACTGAACTAAGTCTGATCAGCTGTTTTGAAACTTGAGAACTTGAGTTTCTCATCTGAGCGTTAGTCAGCACAGAGTCCAGGGTTAGATTCAGAGGAGCAGGCCCCAGATGTCCGAACGCTGGGCTTGGCTGTTGTTTGTGTTTGGATTAAATGGGAGACGTGCTGACTTTCATGCCGTAGCCTGTTAGACAAAATTATCCCTCACTTGGCGGCATGACAGCAGTTTTCCCTCATGGTCAGTTGCTCGTTTGTGTAATGTAGCATGTCTCACTGAAACACTGTTAGCACTCTGATGGTCTAATTTGAGGTTTATGTGTATTTTGAGGCTGTGTCTCGGTTCCTTAAGGCTCTCTTAAACTTCACAAAATATTCCACCACTTTCAGCACATTAGAACAGAATTTGTCTAAGAAAGCAATGCTGACGTTTCTGCAAATGTAATTTTGAAAAAAAGCTGGCAAACATTGTATGTGGACTAATCTATGCTTGGCTTATTAGGTGTTTTAGAAGTTGATCTTCACCATGGTTTCATACTATTTGCTGATTGTTTAACAGGCACAATAACAAAACATCTGTGTGTGTCTGGCCCTGTACAGTTTCTGGAGGGCATGCAGTTGAACTACAGCAGCCAGGCAGCTGACAAAGGTGTGTACATCATCGGGAGCTGTGGATTCGACTCGATACCTGCAGACATGGGAGTCCTCTACACCAGGGATCAGTTCAAGGGTATGCACGGATTGACACGCACACATACAGATACACTCAGTAACATTAAAAGGACCCCCACACACACACACACACTCCCCCTGATACTGATATGCAGTGGTCCATTCACTCGCTGTCTGTTGCTATAATTGAATATTTCATTGTTGTATCAGCCGCTGCTAAAATATGGGTGTGTGTTTGTGTGTTCATCCACAGGTACACTGACTGCATTGGAGAGCTTCCTGACTGTCAGCTCAGGACCTGAAGTATGTAATACATTACATTGTACATTGTATACATTTCCCATAAGTCCCATAAGTTTGGCTCCCCTATCCCCCCCGTGCTCCATACTTCCTCCCTTTGTACATATGTTACTCTGTCTCCCTCTCTCAGGGTGGATGTATCCATGATGGCACGTGGCAGTCTGCCATCTACGGTTTTGCGGACAGCCACAAGCTCCAGAGTCTCAGGAGGAAGTTTAATCACAAACCTCTCCCCACTGTTGACTCTAAGCTTAAACGCAGGTAGGTAGATTAGTCATGCCTTTTAGCTTTTTTCCAAAAGAAATCAAATCCTCTACTTTTCCTTAAAGGCACTTAATATAGCCACTTTGTCAAATCAATAATGAATAATACAATATATGTGGTTACTGGTCTGATTATTTATGTTTGCGGCTAAATTTTAGGCAAATTGATAGACCAGTACATAATCCTTTATCACGCTTTGGATACATTTTGTGTTTTCAGTATGTTTTTTTCTGTGTGTGCATTTGCAGGGGAACATTATTCTACAGCAATGAACTAAAGTATACTGTGCCTCATGGCTCTGATCCTCTGTTGTAAAGAGAATCAGCCTCCTGGCAGAGGAATATCAGGAAACACCAGTCGCCCCCTGTCACAATTGTCCTCTTTACCCACATTTGGTTAATCTTCCATTAATGATTCACCAACCTGCTGTGTCTAATCTAGTTTATCCATCACGAAGTGATTAATAATGATAGTAGTTTTGTAAAAAGCTGGTTTGAACTTCATTGTGTTAATCAGTCCAGTGAACATGTCTATATGGGCATTGATTAGTGATGTCAAAACGATAAAATGTGCAAACTATCATCACCTCAATGGTCAACATTACCAGATGACACCAATGACGAATGCCAGTTTCCAGAGCATTAAACAATGTGTTACTGTCAACCCTAGGTTCAGTATGGAGCGCGGAATAGAGGACAGCATTATCAAGCTAATGTTTGCTGGCATGATGTTCTGTTCAGTCAAGTTCAGTTTTGGACGCAACCTGCTCGTCAAGGTAAAACAAACATGGCATGCATAAAACAAGTACAAGGACACAAGTACAATTTATATTTCAACTGACTATAACTGAATATTGTACCCATACTGTGAGCTGGGAAATATTTAATGTTTATGTTCGTCTGTTAAGTGAACCCACATTCTCAGCACCCTGAGTTCTTCTCCTTTGGACTCTTTCAAGGCTGGACCAACTAGAGCAGGTAAAGGATGACAGTAGACAGTTGAGGCTTAGAAACCAAGTTCATGCACAACACCAATTTAGTTTTCTAGTGTGTTTATATATATATATATATATATATATATATATATACATATATATATATATATATATATATATGTGTGTGTGTAAGCTATCTAAATAGATGGAAGTCATCCCTTCCATTTCATGGAGAGGATACAGAGGTGAGGACCCTCGGCAAGGAAAACCTAGCAGCAAGATCCGCACACTGGTTCAGGGACTGTAACTGAAACAAAACCGTGAGGTAATTCAAGGTTTCTCATTAAACAGTTTGGCAGCAGAATATTTTATCAAACTTTTCAAGGGAACAAAACACTTTAGAATAAGGGTTATGGTTAAACAATAAGACAGTGTTAGTTGTGTTACATGTTCACTTGTGTCTCTTTTCCGGGTTGGTTTACTGAGGCTTGCTACCAGTCTAACTGGCTTTTTCAATATATATCTGATGTGTCTAAGGGTTATTTTGTTGTCTCTTTTATTGCTCAGAGTGTGGATATGTGGCCACACCCATTGCCATGGTACAGGCTGCCCTAACCATCCCTCAATAATCCACTGCCTGCCCAAGAAGAGTTATCGGTCCAAATTCACTACACATACACAGCACACACCCTAAATTTTAGAACTTGGTGATTAAGTGTCTATGAAAACCAGATGGAATTTAGTGCAGCTACTGTTGCTACTGTGCAGTGTTTTAATTATACTCTTTATTTTTACAATGTAAAATAATATCCATGAATTTAATGAATGTCACTTTATAAAATCGGTGACATTATAAAATTTACTTTATCCTTATTTAGGAGGAGTGTACATCTAGGGGTTGCTTTTGCAAAAACCAATTTGGTTTGATCAATAGTCAAACACGGTATCCAGTCTCTCTGTTATCTAAAGTTCATCCTCTGATGCCGGTGATTCCAGGTTTTTCTTGAGCAATTTACTAATATGCATAAAAACAACTAAAGTTTCCTCCAACTTTAAAAGAGAGATATTTAATCACAAGAGCCTTCAACAGTGATGGAGCAATTAGACGAAGTCCTAACAATCTATATTTGAAACGCTTTCAGCATTTATCCTTTCATCTGTAACAGAAACTTGCCAGTCTCCTTTGGCTTGAATGTGCCTATTAACCTCCGCTTTTAATAAATAGCACAACTGTGGTGTTTTGGCAGCCAAGGACGGAAAAGAACAGTGCTACAAATGGGTTTAACATGGTTTTCCCATGACACATTATAGCTAATGAAGAATTTTGGCCAGTATTTTATTTACTCCTGTCTTTGGAAACACACAAATTAAATTCATTTGTAGTTAACTGAAGGAATGTGTTCTTCCACCCCTGCACACTACCAGGAGATAAAAAAGAGAAAAATATGAAGAGGTCCCATTATCGACCAAGACTGGATTAGTGACCTTTGTACAGATAGATGATGAACCCTGTAATAACTCAAAGTCTCTAATGATAGTGTATCTGCAACAACTGGATAAAAGTTCCTATTTGAAAGTCTGCCTGACTACCTAGCAGCAGTAGATAGTTGGAACACAGTTAAAAATCTCACAATCTCTTTTAATGACCTAAGTTATTTAACAGCCACAGTATAGTAGGCAGATAGTTTAAATAATAATCACTGTGGCAGAGTAGAGACTGGTAAAGTAAGTTGAAATCAGAAAACTGTATTTTAAAAAACAACAATCACAACCAAGCCAGAAAACGCAAAACCTCACAATCTCTTTTCTGTGTTGTCCTTGTAACACAGTAGCTTTATGTACAAGGACAAGACACC
>BRZM01003526.1:118979-152522 GCA_033238685.1 Lates japonicus
CACAGGAAGTCTGCTGCTCTCCACATCCTTCAAAGCACTCTACCCCGTTTACTGCCACCCAAAACAACGAAAACTCAACTATTTACAGATGATATCCTTCAGTAAGAATGAAAATGATGTCTCTTGGGCCTAGACAAAACAGAACATATGAAATTACTTTACTCATATCTTTCTCATTTCTTTTACTTTTGCTGCTCTCCTTCCACTTTTGCACCTTTCCATTTCTCCTCTCTCAAGCTCTCCTGCTTGTCCTCCTGTCAGGTTGATGGGGAACTGTAGGCAGGAAGAGGTTGGCTGTATAGCGGCAAACAAGGGAAGATGGGTGGTTCCCAGAGAGCTCGTCGAGAGTACGCTCCATCAGAGCGCAGCTAATATGTGTCTGGCTGCTGCTGCTGCTGTTGCTCCTAAAGTGCCACTCCAATCACAGCTTTCAATACATATGAGAGCTGCCAAAGCAGCAAGGGACAGAAATCTGCCTTCCACCAACACACTCTCCAAACCTTGCACCCTCTGAGACACAAGGCAGGTAGAGTTTACAGAGTCACTTCCAGTTACTGTAATGATAATTGTCACACATTGAAACACGCTCACTGTCCTGTCTGTACTTTTGTGTCTCTCTCAGCAGGTAGTGGGTAACCTACTTGCCCAGGCCCTATGTTAAGTAGACCTTAAGACAGACAACCATCTGAACTTCCAATAAAGATGATGTCATTCAGGTGCTGGGCAACAGGAGAACTGGGCGCTGGGGAGAGTTGGGCAGTGGTGGGCTAGTTCCCCCAAGACATATGTGACACTGCTGGGAGAAGAGGAGAGTTCAAGTGAAGTTTGTTTCCCCTTAATCAAACTAATGGGAGGACAGTGGCTAGTCTCTTCTCAGCACTTTTAAATTTCTTTTGAGTCTTTTCTGAGACCTTGCCTGTAGTGTCAAGTCCGACAAATATGAAAGTCAGTTTATTGCTTTAGCTGCTTCCAGTACCAGCACTAGCTAAACACACGTTTTTGTGATTTGTGTTTTACTTTTTGGGACTTTGATAATAGGTTGACTCAATGTCATGAGAGCCAGTTACTTGCAAACTTAAAGCAGCACACTGCTTTGGTATGTATTTGCAAATTTCTGAGTCATCGGTCTTTTCTTTATTTATCTTTATTTATTTGTATTACATTTTGCTGAAACTTAGTAGTCTGTAGCACATACCTGTCTCCTTTCCATGCCAACATGTTTTGTAGCGTTGATTAACTTTTATCAAGGGTAAATCTGAGAAGACAAGCGATCACATGATGATGTAGACGTGTTGTAGGTGTATCTAACAGATAATAGTAACATTTCCAGTATGCTAGGAATTCAGGCCATGAAATAGATTTCTTCCCTCCTCTCGTTGATGAGGAATCTATTTGTGTTAAGACAATACAAATATACAGTATGATTCAGCTGGCATTTTTACCTGGCTATTTGCGGTGAGGCGAAGCTGAGCGTGAAGAATAAAACTCTTGATTACCAGTCAGTCGCAGCGCACATAGCCTTCCTCTGATCAGGGGTTTGGCTAGAGGCAAAAGCTCAGATATTAGGAGGCAGCTTGGAGTACTCTAAACCCTGTTCCTTCCACTCAAAAGGAACCAGAGGTTCAGGTATCTGATTCTTCTGGATGCCTCTCTGTGAAACTGTTCAGAACAGTGAACTCATGGGGAGACCCCAGGCCAGACTTGATCACAGCCTAGGAATGCCATAAGATTCCCCAGGAAGAGCTGTCTGCCCTCTTGCTCAGCTGCTTCCACAGCTAGTCGTTTACCATTGTGATCGAACCCAGATAAGCAATTGAGGATGGAATGATAAATTGAGAGATGGCTGAAGTACACCAGAGGTATTGTAAAGTAATAAGTATGGTAATGTATTGTTGGTTCTGTGTTTACAGCACAAGAGCTCCCATCTGATGCTTCAAGTCAAGCGACAGCCTGCAGCAGAAAATTACACTAAACTTCCTCCACACCCTCCTTTGAATTATTGTCCCTAATGCAGTTCAGTTGATATTTATCTGTTACATGCATTAATCACTCATCTTCAGCTCATATTTTAGACATTTCCACAATGATTGCCAGGTGATCTAAAGGCACACACGGCATTTTATATCAAGTTTTATCATGACCTCATGACAAGATACAGTAAAATCTGTATTTTCTGCTGAGTTACATAGATTATATATTTTATCCTAAGATAAGACAGGCGAGTGGAAGGAACATTTATAGTATATTTTGCAGTACAGTATATAACCCACATTATCTGGGAAAAATTTGTATCAGATAAATATATTTGGAAATCTAAGTAGCCAATCATTCTGATCTGAACAATAGTCCCAACTACAATCTTGGTGTCTTTTTTAAACTTTTATTTGATGTCATTTCCTCTCCAGAATCGTGGCATTGTACACCTATGGTCTCGGGCCTGGTGATCTGACATTTATGGAGGAGATGTGATCTTAGTGAGCAAAGAGAGAGAAGGAGAGTGGTGGAGCAGCTCTATAAAGGGGACGGTTGGGCCTCTTCCCAACAACTATATGTCAAACCCAAAGGAGGCAGATGTAAGAACTCTTAATACATCGTGGGATAAACTAGTGTAATCTAACACTGGATAAGCAATAGCTTTATGTGGTACTCATCTAAATGACAATATATAACAAATTCTGTTGAAGTAACAGAGGCATAATTTATATTCTTTAGTTTCTTATCAGTATATCGGAAGAAGAAGTAGGTAATCTTATTTTATGATATCTCTATGACTGACAAATAAGAACACAAATCCTGGTTTTGTATTTGCTGCAGTTAGATATTTGATCAATAGATATTTATTTTTGCGTCGCCAGAGGGTGGCCAGGTGATTAGAATTTTACACCTCTACAGGCCCTGAGCAGCTAAATCTAGAAAATATGCAGCTCATCCTCATCCTCCTTCAAGAATGCCCTCTGACTGGTGGCTTGGAGAACTGCAGGGTGTTTTAATAGCTTCTGATATAGGCTCTGTGGTGGTCTGTAGTATGGCAAGGCAGGAGGTACCATTAGAGGATTTTATGATTCAGCTTATTCACAAGAGCTCAACTGAAGTCAGACAGAAGTCCTAGTACTCTTAATGTTGTCCACTTTGGTTAAAATTTCATTATTTGTATCATTTGTTTGTTTTCTGACTGTAGGCCCGTGGTAAAAAGCGACAGAAGGGCTGGTTCCCCTGCTTCTAACAACAAAACATAGGTTCCAACAGGCAAGTCCACACCAGCACCCACACCAGGTAAAACACACACTTCCACAAGTCAGGTGGAGGTCATTGGGAGGTGAAGAGAAAGTGGCGAGTAAAATGACCTCACGCCACACACTCCATCCTCTCTCAGTCCGTCATAAGATCGCCATATACGACTACACTGCCACAAGGACGATGAGCTTCTCTAAGGTCAGCTGATCAACGCTTTAGACAAGAACTAATTCCTGATTGGTGGAAAGGAGAGGTCAACGGGTCACTGGCCTGTTCTACCAACCGTTCAGATGACCACAGCCGGATTGCGCCCCAGCCAGCAGTGTGGTACACTTTAAACATCATATCATAATCATGTACCTGAACGGAAATAGTAAATACAAAGATTTATCTACTTTGTTCCTACAAATCTCTGACTAACTAATCTCATCCTGTTGTTGTTCATCTTGCAACCCCACCTACCATCACTGGATATTCTTTCATCCTCCCATCTCTTCATCTATTTATCCTTCTCACTGATTATTTCACCTTTCCAAGGTTTTTCTCACCTCCTCCCTCCCTCCCAATCTGTATTTCTCCTTCCCCTGTCTCTCCATTCTGTGCTTCTGTCTCTCTTTCTCCGCTCAGGGTGGTAGAAAGTAGACTCTCCAGCCTCCTCTTCCTCTACCCTCCCTGACTTCAGAGAGACCCACTATTGCACTCTTCTCTGAAGATGCGGAGTGTCTGGACTCCCTGTCTACTAACTTCTCCCACTGAGCTAATGTTACTGAGTTTCTGTGTGTGTGTGTGTGTGTGTGTGTGTGTGTGTGTGTGTGTGTGTGTGTGCGCGCGCACATGGACTTTTTTTCACCCCTGCATTCCTGGGGTCTGACAACTGGGAGCCTACTATATTTGTGGGGTCTGACAGCTTTGTGGAGACCAAGGTGCTGGAATCCACCAGTTTAAATAGCTGTTTGACAGTTAAGACTTGGCTAGGGGTTATATCCAGCTGTGATGGTTAGAGTTAGGGCAAGGGAATGCATTGTGTCAATGACAGGTCCCCACAAAGGTGTGTTTGTGTGTGTGTGTGTGTGAGAGAGAGAGAGAGAGAGAAAGAGAGAGAGACGGGAACATAGAGAGTGATCTGGGTGTATGTGTGTCAGAGAAATTAAAAATAATAAAATAGGGTCCAGTTATTCAGAAGGAAGTGAGGACCCAGCCGTTTCCACTACTCAGTAGATTCTGTCAATGTTTAAAGCTCTGGTGCCTTTGTGATTGTGGAACTGATGACACTGAATCACAGAAAAATGAGTGATAGTGGTCTCTGTGGCTTCCCTCCTCTTTCCTTCTCTTCCTTCATCTGCCTTCATAAGATAATTTCTATTTTTCTCCATCCTTTCCTTTCTCTTATTCCATTCACTTTTCTTATTTATTATTTACCTTTTGTTTCCTTTTATCCCATACATCCATTCTACTTCCTCTGTCTTGGGACTCGAGCTCACAAAGAGCCCACTATCTATCTCAGAATGTATGTTCCGCACGAGCATTACAAGTTTCAGCTTAGCCTTGTTCCCTACTCTAACAACAATCATCGTACCAACCTCAATCCTGTGGGCATTGAGAAAGAAGGAGTCTAAATTCCAGGCTGAGTTCATGCTCAACGTCTTCACTTGTTCTTTAAAAAAATGCTTGAAACGTGGTGAAGTTTCATCTACTTATATTTATAAAAAGAACGATTTTGAAAGGAATAAAATAAGACATAATCAACAGTGATTTTGCTCAGGATTGAGTTAGAAACTTGACTGACAACCTAAGGAAAATAAAATGTTAGTAAATTTAGCAGATTATTTAGCAGATTTAGCATAAGAATTCCATTTGCTTTCACTCTTATGTGAACTTGTTAACTCCTTTATCCATTTTGCAGTGGGCCTTTTGATTTATGCCTTTGAAAAACCTTCAGTTTAATTTATTCTGACACAAAATGGTACAAGCAAAAGTGTACATTTTGTCCCCTGTATCTGAAAGCTATAATGGGGTCAGCTGTTAGTGCTGACAGAAAGAACAGAAGTAGTTTCTAGCGAGATGAAGCACTCACCATATGGGTTAACTGTTTCAGAGCCATGAACAGACACATAAGCTTTGCTCAGGAGGATATATTGCAACTGCTGCTGCACTTATATTCACTAAATGCTGCTGCTGTTTGAATGTTTTTCTTTATGCAGAAAGTGATTGGTACACACACACACATTGAAACATAACAATAGTCATTACTGTCAGGATTGTAGATACAAGACCAGCAAGTGAAAGACTAATCTATGCAAGCTTCACTTGAGGTGTGCTGTGACCCTGTGCCCAGTCTGCTCAATACTGAGGTACAGATCCAGGATGCTAATAAAATGATACAGTGCAGTTTGATGAAGCCTAATGCAAGACAAAAGTGTTGCTGCTAAAGCACTTGTCACTGTTTCTTTTATTTTAATTCAGAAGTCACATCACCCATTTATCACAAACCTCACTTTAGATTTCAGTGAAAAGCTTCTAAGGAGAAATTGTGTGAGCTATTAATACAGTCAGGAAGCTGCATCTAGAGTTCATAGCAGTAAGGCTGATAGCACAACTGATCTGATATTTGTGGTACAAGATGGTGTACTAGTTTTTGAAGATGCCTAATATATTTTCTGATTCTGAAATAAGATATACAAAAAAAATAAAGACTGGTTTGGAATCACAAGAGTTTTATTATTGTATAATGAATATCTTTGGTCAGCTCTACTGTGTGTGTGTGTGTGTGTGTGTGTGTGTGTGTGTGTGTGTGTGTGTGTGTGTGTGTGTGTGTGTGTGTGTGTGTTGTATTCAGTGTTTATATTGTCAACACAAATGCGATTAAGATGAACAGATATATGTGAACAACCTTTTCTCAGCTAGACACAGCAGTAGAGTCATTTGTCTTCATCAAAATTAGACACCTCTTTTTCTTCTTTTTATAAATTGATAATTTTCTTCTGTAATTTTAGTCCCAAAGTGATTGCTTCAGACAGTCCCTGCATTTGTTTCTCTCTCTCCTGTTTGGCTTTTTACAAATTGTACTGTAATATTGGCTGAATCGCTACTTCCTTGTCCTATCTGTATCTGACTTGGACACAGATGTTTGGGCTTATTTCAGTGGCAGAAATCATGGAAAACTAGAAACAATAGTAGCTTTATCGACTCTTGAATACGCGCCAGAGAGGTGAGAGAAGGAAAGAATCTCCCTTTCCTGTTTTGATACAAACAGATTTGGTCTAGGGGTGAAGTTTAGTCTGATGCTGGCAACGAGAAAAGATAACAGCACAGAGGGAGAAAGAGACGACCAAGACAGGGAAAAACAGTACTATCAGCCTCTGTGACAGAAGACAGACAGACAAGTGAAATACTCAGAGAGACAGAATCTGAATCATAGCAATGACTTTTACAGAGCAGATTTCTACTTTTTTAAACCTTTGGATGAGGAGTTTAACATGAGGGTGAAGAAGAGATGAGGAAAGGGAGGTTCAGTGAGGGAGAAACCAGTCTGTGTGTGTATGGGACCCTCAGAATGGGCTAATGGACACTTGTATCAGGCAGTAAGGAGTGTGTAGCCGCACTGAGTGTTTCATGTTTCTCCTTTCTCTCTGAAAGCCTCAGTAATGCACACACAGACAAGTGCAGTAACAAAAGTTAAAAGCAGCCTCTGGTGTTTTTTTATTGTTTTCCCATGACAGAAACTCCTCCAGGAGGCAGCAAATATGGTGTTGCTGTGGTGTGTTGCAGAGTGGTTTTTGTTGATGCTAAGGTACTGGTTGGATTTATTTTGTTTGTTAGTTTGTTTTAGTTATTCATATGCTTATTTAGCACAAGTACACCGCCTCCCTTTGTGTGCTCTTCTCCTGCAGGGTGTGCAGACCTGAACAGCCTGGACTCCCCTGAGCCCCAGGAGAAGAAGACAGGGTTACATCCATGAGCCGATACAGACTGAGGAGAGATACGTGGAAGACTTGAATATAGTGCTGGAGGTAACGAACACATACGGGCCCTGCTTCCAATAACTCACGACCAGTCAAGTACAGTACGCTGCTATTTTATGAGAATGAGACGTGTCAGGTTGTCTGCATGTTCACCTGATCACACTTGACAGGTGTGTATAAATCTGTCTTCTCTTCTGTTTTGGCATGTTTTTGTGTGTGTAGGTTTTCCATAGGCCTATGTCAGAGCTAGCCGGGTGAATGATGCAGATGTCCATGATCTTGTCAACTGAAAGAACTGCTGGCCTGCAACACTAAACTTCTCAAGTAAATAAGACAGTTACGACAGAGAAATGGATTCAGAGGAATTGATGGAGGAATAAATGTTACACAAATGCAGATTTTTAAATGTTGTGTATTTCGATTCTGAGTGTACAAACATTAACAGATGCTTGTGTTCATACGGTACACTTACGTGATGTTTGCAGGCCCTACGCGCTCGTAAAAGAAGACGGGCGGGAGAACATGCCGTGCAGATGATTGAGATATCCTGGCCGCAGAGCTGTCCCATCCCACATGCAGCCTTACATCCGCTTCTGCTCCCTGCCAGATCAACGGAGCCACGCCTGTCTGCACTGCGACCGACAACCCAGCCGGACTTCAAGGATTTCAAGGTAGGAGGGAGAGGAGAGTGAGAAGGAGATTCGTGTTGTGTTTTAGCAGTGTAACGCTTGACTCTTCAAACCAGCTTATTCTCGCGGTCATACGGCCACACATTAAAGTGGAAACAGGATCACCCTCTTAATGTGTTAGTTCACAGTGTCTTTTATTCCCATCAGAAAATCGCCACAGACTACAGGTGTAAGGGAATTGTCAGCTTCCTGCTGAAACCCATGCAGAGGATCGCCACGCTCCACTGCACACATCAAAAAATGTAGGCCATCGTGCTCATGAGCGTGTCTGTGTTTGAACTCTCATTATGCGGTTCAAATGTTGACCTTCCTGTGTGTAATAAGAAAAAAGAATGTTTTGCCTTTTCATCCTTTTTGTTTGTAAGTGTAATTAACATGTCTGTGTATTTACTTGTGTGTGTGTGTGTCTGTGTGTGTTGTAGATCCTGGAGTGCACTGCAGAGGGCCATGCTGATCAATGAGGTCCTCTGAAAGAGGCTCTGAGAGGGCGGAGGAACTCTGTCAACAGGTTCATCTCTCTTCACTGAATCACCAATTTATGATGCGACTTGTTTCTTTTTTGTAAAGATCTGTTCTTTATTTAAATGATGTCCTGGTACTGACTAGGTAATGAGGTGTAAGAGAGAAGGAGAACCTGACAGACTGGCGGATCTGAGCCACGCACAGTGTGTGTGATGGAGCTGTGGAGGTATCAAGTTTAATTAAACTCACAGTTCACCATGTATCAAGCTACTTTCTCCGAATTCAATCAGTACTGGCCTGATTACCTATAAATTAGTATAAAGAGAAACAATCCGCCTCTAAAGAACATAAGGAAAGTCCCTCATTAATGTTTATTTCTTTCCACAGCACCTGGTCTTTAACCTCCAGCCTAACTGTTTAGCCCCAGGAAACTGCTCCACAGCGTGTAAGGTGAGTACACTGTATTGTTTCTAAACTGTGGAAACTCAGTCAATGACCGTGGGTCTTTTTAATTGAGCATTTTCATCAAACTGAATGTAAACCTTTTAAAATCCAAAATGCCAAAGAGACAAGGAAGAGACTTTGACAAACCAAGATAAGTGTCCCAGTTCATCTGATCAGTCAGCGACATGACAAATCACATGACACACCGAAATATTGCCATAAAAAAAGTTAGGGACGCTTGCTCTGGCTTGAGAACAAAATGCCTTGACGATGCTGGAACAATTGACAATAATACTACTATCATCACTGAGTAGGTAAAAAGGAGGAAAGCATTTGCAAAAGTAAACTGTTCTCATGTTATTAACATTTGTAAGTATCGCAATCATTGTTGATGAAATTATACATTTATGATGTATTTCATTTGTCTCTTTTCTAGATGTACAAGGTAAGAGCAACAAGAGTTGTGGGCCTTCCTCTTAACGATTCTGCTTTTGACACACACATGCAGCAAAACAGTTCACCTCTTGGGGCCCGATAAACTGTTCAGCAACAAGAACAATGTAACAGCCCAAGATGTATAAACCGCAAGAAACACTATGACTGGAGTGGAATTGTCTTCCTTTGAGGCTATGAGACCAAAGACATTTTCTTTATTCATATTTTTAGACCTCTGCACTGACCTTTGACCTTTAGCGGCCAGGTTTTTTTGCTCAAAACTTTAGAATTCATACACCAATGATGTCACACATTTAATACCTTTCAATAAACTCCTTCAAAGTTTCAACTATATATATATCTGTTTTTCCATAATTTGTCAGTCGATTATTGTGTTTATGTATTTTCACGTCTTTTGTTTCCTATAGTCAGCTGTTAAATGAAGTTCTGGTGAAGCTATGATCCCTCCAGTGATGAACCTGTTTTCCACATCTCACACATTGATAGGGTCTATATACTCAGGACTGACAACATCAATGAACGGTAGTAGCGCATTCTTACACACACACACACAGGCATATTTAGCGGTTTGGCGGCCTGTGTAATCACTCCTGTGTTTGTGCTTTTAGGACAGCGTGGGTTCAGAAGATCAAGGCCGCGTCTGAAGAATTTATTGAGACAGAAAGAAAAAAGGGAAAAGGCCTACTGGTTGTTTGTCCTGATGTCAGACACAACTGATGCCAAATACATGATGATATCTTGGATTAATTCATCTGTGTGTGTGTGTGTGTGTGCGCAGCGCGGTGCGCAAAGGGCAAGTGCAGTTTGCAGGCCTCGATCTGTGGCTGCTAGTGAACCGGCAGACTCCTTGTCACCATCTAGAGGCCACACAGAGCTCAAGGCAAAACCTAATGGTGAGCACATGAAGACACTCATGTTACACAATGTCTTTTGCAATTCAGTGGACTTAAAAGACACCGGCAACGTTAACCCTGCTGTATCTACCGCTGCCTAATGAAGCTTAAACAAAGACACATCTAAATGGTGTTCTCCTTTTTTCCTCAGTTCACTTTCAGTCAGCCTCTTTTGTGTCTTTTTATGCCACAGTTATTCTTTTTTCTATAATGCAGTATTATATCTTATATTTTGTTTCCACTTTATGCAACAAATGTTATTCTTCTTTCATATTTCCACCTCATCTTCGCTCCTCCTCCAGGTAAAAGTAACCCTTTACTGTGAAGTGACCATGGGAGCCTGGGGATGTTCGCCGCCCAGAACGGGCCAACGACACCTCCTGAACCCTGGCGGAACTTCAACTGTCAGTTTCATCAAAGACCCCTACCAGGACGCCCTCTGCATCACCATCTTGAAAGAGACCAGTTCACCTGATGGTCGTTACCTGCTGTCTTAGTTTTCTCTCACTCTCTTGCCTACACGCCTCGATAACTCCCACTGATTTCTCTGTAAACCCGTACAATTGACATGAAAACTAACTCGTCAAATTAATTTGGTTGAACAGTGGAGCTGTTGATAACTGAAAGGTCTAAATTTGAAAATGTTTCCATCAAAAATCCAGTTCCCTCCAAACAAACGCGGACTTATATTTCTCCTTTAAATCAGACTTCCTGGTCGGACCGAGGTTCCTTAGCAACTATAAAGAAAGAGTTGAGAACAAGGACCGGTGACACGACGCTCTGCTGCAAGGAGGTTCCCACAGGAGGGTCCGCCGACCTGCAGCTCTTCGGGTGGCAATAGACACGTAGGGATGAACTAAACAGAGACTGCATTCTACCAAGACATCAAAATAAGGACAACTAACTAACCAAATAAGAAAAAGCTGCTTTTTGTCACATAAACAAACTAGATGGCCCCCACCCAAGAAGATCTCATATCAAACAGGACACCCGTGGAACTGCGCTCAAGCACATCAGGCCTTTACACTTAATATTAACCAGCACTAATAATACCTCTCTTTTCTTATCTTCTATGTCATCTGAATCCTCCAGGAAGGACAGCCTTTTGTCCGCCTCTATGAGGAAATCAGATGGAAAGGAAGCTTCCAGGAGTGCAGGAGTAGAACAACAGCTTCAGAGGCCTCTTCTTAAACAGTGGAGACATTAGCAATGATGACGCTTGAATCTGGGTCCTCGCTATAATCATTTATAACATTTAGAGGAAGTTAGAACTACTAATAAAAGCAATAAAACTATAAAGGTTATTCTCTCTGCTCTCCCAGACCCTCACAGCTCTGTCTCGGCCGGGTTTTAAGTATTCACTGCTGACACACACACTCGCACAAGTCTGGTCAACCAAGGCCATTTAGTTAAAGTAACTAGTCTTTTTTCTCTTAACTTAACAAAATACTGTATATATATGTTGAAGATATATTTTTTTCTGAGAAGGTCGTGACTGATGGCTTAAGGAGACTCCATTGACTCGCTCTATCATCGATAATGAGCTGTCTGTCTCAGTGACATCACAAACAGTAGATGCCAAGACGTCACAGCAAATATTGAAATACATTGGACAACGTGGGATGAGGACGCTGTTGTCAGTAGCTCTGGTCTGAGTCAGTTTACTGCTGTAGATGGAAGATTTGTTGGATACAAGGATACTCAGGATCCATTGTCTGGGTTGAGTTACTGTAACAATACTGAACACTTATTTTGTTTATCTGTGTGTATGCGGTGTGTGTGTGTTGATTGTAGAAGTGTAGATGCTTAACAAACAGTCACATACAGAAACGTGTATGATATCTCTGGAAGGAGGGCTCTTGATGCTGCAACTTTGGAGTTGACTTATAACGCCTGGGCTCTGACGCAAGCCGCCTTTACCTTTTAAAGTCTGTCAGTTTCCTAAAATCCTTTAATTTTACACTGGCTTGATGATGATGGTGATCTTAGTCAGTGTATTTTTCTGCTTTTCTACAGCCAAGGCCATAATATCTCAAAGGAGTGCAAAAATAATCAAGTAAAAAAATGATGGAGGTAAAAAGTTGCCATTAATGAATGTTTCCTTCTACACCTTGAACTCCCTCCAGCTGAGTCTGCCTCTCCTGTCTTCCCTATGTGTAGAGGTGATTTTGAGGATGTCTATATTTTGAGGCAACACAGATTACAGGTTGTCAGCAATAACAAACAGTATTTGCTTTTGTCTATTTTTGTACTTTACATTTTAACTGATAGATTTAAGTGTCATTCCTCAGTCGCCACTTCACCACAGCCATACTGCCCATCCTGCTGCCTCAAAAGCTGCCCTTTATAAACATCCACCATTGAAACTTTACAAGGACATATTGTGTAAAAGCTGTATATTTATGTTGTAGGTTGACTTTGTGTCTTCTGTCTTGTTTTCTTACTCTTTGTCCTTTTGCGTCCATTTTCTTTTAATCGAGCACCCGCTTTCTCGTGCCTGAATATTAACGAAAAAGTGTTGTATTTATTTCTTAATTTATGCGTGAGACTATCCAGTTTGGAGCAGTCATTTCTGTGTCATCTTGATAATCATTGATATCCACTGGGCTTGTTTTGAACATGTGTGATGGCAACATTAAAATGTCAATACTGTTTTTGAAAAGCAATATAACATCATAGATGAGTCTTCTTTCATTGAGTTTTACTGTAAGTAGATCAGGTCACTAGTCATTTTGTTAGCCCCATGTTTTGTGCTCTTAAAGTTCTGTTCATTTGTCTTATTCAATCCAGAAATCTGTTTTTTAGACTTGGATTAATTTTGATGTTTGCTTTTTTTTTTTTTGGGGGCCGTGGAAAAATGTGCAAAGAGACTGGACCACCTTCCTTTGGTTCGTAGGGCAAGCAAAGTTTGTCTTTGTTTTGCTTTTTATTTTCCGCAGCCTTCTGCATTGACTGCTGCTGTGCTAACTGAGTTCATGGCTTCTTCTAACTGTTCACAGCTGATCAGCCTGGAGTCTGTAAATCTGCTGTTTGTACTCACTTTGGCCTCTACGCGGCACTCTCTGATTCAGGGTTTTAAGTCAAATTAAAGACATTAAAAATTAACAAACTGTCATCAAATTATTGGCTACAACGAAAGCATACACGAACTCTGTAAACCCTTTAGCGCACAACCCTGCAAGGTAGCAGCACATAATGGTAGACAGCTGATGGACTTAATCTTCGACTTAAACTCAAAAGAGTTTCATGTCATTTCTTTCAAAACCATTTACTCTGTTTGACTACTTCCCCACAGCTTTGTACACACCTTAACACCATCCCACAATTATCAGTATATTTTAGTGGAGTAATGCACACAATAAACCATGATACAGTTATTTTTAAAAGCTGCCTGTTACATGTTATTTGGATATATTTGATAATATCGTTATTATCTTGTAAATACACGACATTTAGTTAAATGTATCATAAAACAGATCCAGCTCAGAAAATTCATAGGCAAATTAAATCCTGAAATAAGTAAAAGATATTTCACTTTGGGTTTGATTTTATTTTCATTGGTTTTGCTAAGTGTCCAGTCAGAGTCATGGAGTTTAGTATGGAGCTGTCATAGTACTAACAGACCCTATTAAGTCCTTTCACCTCCACTGACTCTGGGGACCAGCAGGAGCAATACAGTCACTACGCAATCACACCCTGAGTGGCTCACAGGGGCCGACAGCACCATTGCCAGCCGCGTAACTGAGTCGACAAGTCAGCTGAACTCAACCTTCTGTTATTGAGTGCGATGGGTAGTAATGTATCCAGTGCAGAGGTGAGGGTGACATGAATGATGATAACTGATGGTGTCCAATTTTTGCACTTGATTGAAAATAAATGTCATGACCGAGGGCTTTCTCGATCATGGTGGGACAATGACTGCACATGACTTTAAATTAGTAGTTGTGAATGATGTGCTGTGTATATGACAGTCAGCAAGCCTGAACCATAAAATACAACTTTAGTTTTATTGTTTTGTTTTAGATCCAGCAAATTAAAAAAAAAAAGGTAACCAGAATTACTGCCTCGTGGTTGTATGCCTCTACCAGCCCAATTGCACTTAATTAGCATGTGAATTCTTGAGTTAGGGCCAAAAACATGTTTTGTGCCGACACAGTGAAATTGACCTTTGACCTCTGACCACCAAAATCTAATCAGTTCATCTTTGAGTACAAGTGAACGTATATGCCAAATTTGAAGGGATTCCTTCGAGGTGTCCCTGAGATATCGTGTTCACGAGAATGGGACAGAAATGGGTAGATGGACGGACAACATGGAAACATCATGCTTCTGGCAGTGGCTGTCACCAGCGTGGAGGCATAAAAAAAAGAACGAAAAATACATTATATTGCCCCTGGGTTACGTGCTTGACTGCCAGAAGTGAATGTGATGTGACAACAGTTATTGGCAGGTGATGTACGTACAAGTTGATTCTGATTCTGAGAGACTGCAATGTATTAATTTCATTTTGTCTAAGTAGAAAGTAGAAAGTTATAATTAGAAATCTGGAAGGCGATGAGTATGGGCATACAACTTAAAAAAAGGTTTCCTGTTGCTATGCCTGTGTTATTTGCATGTAGCCTGTGTAAAGGTCACATACTGTGTGTCTATTCTAAAATTACAGCAATCTATGAATGAGAGAAAGGATATTACTATTTCATATTTTAAATTGGCAGATGTGAGAAGGACCCAACCTGAGATCTTATTTTGAAGTTTTGGTATTGCAACAGCAAGAACTGGCAAAGTTACCAGACTTCTTTGTGAACTTAAAGCTGCTATAATCAATATTGTGTAATTATCAATGGATCACATGACTTATTGTATTTGAAAGGCAGTAATTTGCAGGGAATTATCAGTTCTCCTCCGTCAGCTGTCCAGAGCTTTTTAGCATCTTTCAGCTCTTTGTTTTGTTTTTGTTGTGGGCAACTTTATTGTTTTGGTTCAGTCTCGCTGCTCGCATCAGGGACATTTTCAGCCAAAAAGCTCTAGTCAACCCACTGTGCACTACCTACCTGGTGAAGACAGTGAAACATTTAGCAGCTGAAGACTGAGATATTTCCTTTAAAAGTTGGTGGAAACCAAAAACAGAGCAAAATGAGACTGACTATTGGACTTCATCAGGTCGACACAGACACAAATGACAAGTTTCCTGACACATCAACTCAAGATGTGATAATATGTTTATACAATATATTGGTATTCAGAAAAAAGAAAAAAGAAAAAACTACAACTACCACCTGAAACAAATGTTTCTCTTTTTTACCTTACTGATAAGATTGAGTTGCAGTTTGTGTCTCTCTTTTAATATTTTATTCATGTATTATTTATAGTGTCCATATAAAAATAAATCATCATCCTATAGGATTTTTTCCACATAAAGATACAGAAAATGTAGAGGCAGCAGACAGAAATACAGAGGGATGAGGCAAAGGGAGAGAAATAGGTAGAGAGAGCAAGAGAGTGAGATAGAGTATTAAAGAAAAGTGCAGTAAAGCAGAAGAAGAGAGCAGAGGCAGAAGGAGAAAAACAGACACTGAGAGAATAAACACATATGAAGACACAGAAAGAGAGAGTAGAGCGAGAGAGAGAGTGACGTGCATGGAGGATGAGTCTGAGAGGCCCTCAGTTCTACTTGACTCAGTCATGGGAATGATTTGATTATCACCACATGAACAGCTGTCTTATGTAACACACACACACACACACACAAAGAAATAACTCAGAAATAATGAGGGGTCTGTGTTCTGGCCAAAAACCTATACTGAGTAAAGGTGGCCTGTAGCAGCAGAGAGACAAGAGAGTAAAAGAGAGTCCACATCAAAGAAAAGACTGAATCAGTCCGGCCTCCTTCTATAAAATGTGAACAATGCAAATTCAAAAATATTGTTAATACTCCTATATATATTCACTTAGAAGTTTACAATGTTGCTATTCAGGATATAAAAATAAAACACTTCTTATTAGCACTACTCACTGAATTATAACTGGGGCAGTGGTGAATGTTGTCCAGGTCCTCTACTACTAAGTATGATATTTAGCTATAATTAATCATTTATGTTAACAACTCATCACATGACTCATTGTATATGAAAGGTGTTGCTGTAGTGATGAACCCACAGAGTATTATCACCTAACCCTGTGGTTCCTCTCAGCTCTACACAGCTTCCTACCATCTCTCAGCTTTTGTTTTTGGTTTTCCAACCTGCAACTTTACTGGTTTAGTTTCCTCTCATCAGTATTGTTTTGTACATACCTGTTTTCAGGGAATTAAGGTTCAAAAACCCACTGTATACTACCTGCTCAGTGCCAAACAGCAGACAGACAAAGTCAGTGACTAGCTGGTGAACATAGTAGAGCAGAGACTGATATTTTTCTGTTCAGTTCATGTGATGGGCATTTTGGAGATTTCATATTAAAAGTATTTTCTGTGCATTAGAATACAGTGTAACGCTGACTGCTGAAGTGTAGTGGAGTAGAACTACAAGTACTGAAGTAAAGCACAGGCTGTACTTAAAGCCTGGTGATGTTCTATGATTTTCTTACCATCAACAACCTCCATTGAAGACCAAAGCCACTAATGAATTAATTATTACCAATGCAGTCAAAGCCTAATATATCTTATTTCTATATGCCCTATTCCTCCTCCTAGAGCTCCATTGTTCCAAAATAATAAAAAATACATCAGTGAACTGCACTGTGTCACTGTGACGTGTTCCTTCACTGTGCTGCCTTCTGTCATGAAAATGGCCACTGTAGTTTATTTTGATTATTTAAGTGTGTTAATGAAATGAATGAAAATAGTCCCCAACAAACACTGTCCTTACTGATGTTTCTTTATTTCCACAGAGACCTGAACCAAAGCAGAATACATGAAGCAGAGAATGCTGAGGAGCATGTTTAAATCTATCAATAAATATTAATAAATTCATGTCAATTAGAAGCTGACCGGCCTGTGCTGACCTGAAGGTTCACCCCTCGGTCATGTCCAATGAAGTGAGTCAGAGATGACTGACAACAATTCCTCCCAGAACACACTGTACAAAGTTAAGACTGTTAATATTTTATCACACTGAGCAGGAGGTGCAGAAATAGATGCATTATGGATGGTAAGTGGTGCGTATGTAGTGTGTTCTGTATGTAGAGCAAGGTTTAGATGTGTGGGTGTGTTTTTATTTATCAGTAATGATGATGATGATGAGGTGATAATTGTTGGATTTTTTCCTTAAAAGATTGTTTGTTTTTATTGTCTTCACTGTCATCTATGTTATATTCTTCTCAAACAACATGAGAGAAGGATGGAGTTTATTAATTAATGTTGGTTATTGTTCCCTGTAACCGGTTCAATTTATTTTAAGCCACATTAACGTCAGTCTTTCAATTGGTCGTCCAGACTGAACTATCTCAGCAAATAATGTTTGGACTTCTATGAAATTTTCAACAGAAATTCCTGGTCAACAGATGATCGATCCTACTGACTTAGGTGATCCCCTGATTTATCCTGTTGTGGTGGTGAAGGTGAAGAGAGCGCAAGGCTGTTCTTTGAAGGGATGAGGAGAGGACAGAAGAGTCAAAGGGAAAGAAGTGAGAAGAAATGCTGAAGAGTATTTTCCAGATGACCTGGGACTATGTCTTATTCATCTCTCTTGTGTCCTACATTAACCCTCTGACAGTGTCAAGGCTTTTCTGCCTTTATTTCATGCCCTGGGCGCAATAAAGACCATAAACAACCATGAAGGAATTACTGTAATGTTCTCTCTCCACTCAATGTGCAGCTAAAAATGTGCTGAGATTTCAGACTGCATGATATTAAATGTTGTGTAAACAGTTCATTTCCGACTACTCTTATAAGCTCTACAGGGGCATGTGTTTAGTTGTTGATTCAGTGTTTTGTAAATGAATTAGAATGAATGTAAGGGGAGGGGAGATGGGTCCACTGACACTGCAGATGGGCTCAGTTTATTTCTACACCCCTGAACACCTGGTGAAGTAAAACAAGGGCAAGCAAACGTTATGTTCAAAGCTGTTAGGGCTAAAAGCAGTGATATTCTACCTGAAAGCAAGGTTTTAACAAAAACATGCATGCATGGTGTTTTTCATATACCTGTTGAGAGCTGCTGCTCAGTCCACGACCAGAGGCAGGAGTGTTTTTACAGGCTTTTACTGTTGCATAACATCAGCACAAAAACAATCTGCCAAGATGACAGGTTAGCTGATCAAATTTTCATAAACTTTATCTGATATAAAGTTATTTTTAGAAAATTGTTGATTTAGCTCTAAAACATCATTCTCATGTTCCCATAAAAGTCGGTCAAGCACAAAAACACACAGTAACAACACGCAAACAGTAACAATGACGACACAATCACTCAGCTGTGTGTGTGTGAAAAAACTCTCTCTTTTTCTCTGATTTATTGCCATTTGTAGTCACCTTTGTAATTTGCACATTTCAGATTTTATTCCAGTTTTTTGTTGTTGTTGTTTTTATTATTTGTTGGGAGTGAAGCACTTTTAAGATATGTCACATGTAAATATCTAAAACATCAGTTTCACATATGGTAAATGGACACAGGTGGTAATTTACTTCATCATTTAAATATTTTTTTCATGTGAATTGTAAAAAAAAAAATAAATCACGTTTTTCTTTTTTGTGTATATAGCATTTTGTTTGTTTTCCTGTCAATGTCCGTCCCTCCTCCCTTTTCCTTCTCTCCTCCCTCTGCTGAACGTTCTGCATGAAAGACACAGAGAGAAACTAGGAAGACAGAGGCAGACAATCTGCATTTACAACTACTGCATTTATATGTGAGTGACTATCTGTGAGTGTGTGTGTATGTGTGTGTGAGAGAGAGAGAGAGAGAGAAAGAGAGGGATGCAGACGTTTGCCAGAGATAGAGGGGAGAGATTTAGTCGACCTGTCGTGGTCTCTCATGTCACACCTCTGCCCTCAGGACATGACCTCTGTCTCTCCGTCTGGAAAATAAGCTGGAAAAGCTAAAATGGAAAATACGAAAACTGGGAAAGAAAGAACGACTGGAATTTGAGTTTTGTACTGCACAGAGGGTGAAGAAGAGACGGAGACATTACCAGCCTGACAACTGGGGGGAGGACACGGGAGATTTATACATATAATTATACTGTTGCTGTGTTTTTTTTTTTTCCTTGACAGGAAGGCAAAGAGCAGGGAGGAGATAATAGGGGAGGAGGAGAGGAGAAGAGAGGAAGGGAGGAGAGAGTAGAGAACTGAGAGACGGTAGAGGAGTGCAGAGCGGAGAGGAGTAGGGCTGAGAGGACCAGAGCAGAGAAGAGGAAAGAGAGGAGGAGGAGGAGGAGGAAGGTGAGGGGAAGAAGAGCTGAGGGGAGGAGAGGAGGAGGAAGAGGAGTAAATACACTCCAGATGGGACCTTGGCATTAATAAAATGTGAGTATACACATTATATTTGCATATGGTGAGAAGTGAGCACACTGCTGCTGCTGATATCATTGTTGTCCTCTCTACTGATGATCATGATGATGTATGTTATAGATGATAGTATGTTGTAGGGAGTCTCCACTCTGTCTTCGCTCTACTACTGTCTCTCCTCCACACATCGCTCTCTCTCCCTCTCAACTATCTTTACTTCCTCTTGCTCTAATTTGTCTCTCAGTCTATTTTTCTGAGTTCATATTTTTCCTCTCTTTCTCTCTGCAGGTCATGTTAGATAGTAACTGTGCAGCAGGAGAAGGAAAGGCCAGTGTCACATTGCATTAGTGTTATATGCACACACACACACACAGAGGGAGAAATACGCTTAGTGTGATGAGCGCATGCAGAGGTTGTGTGTGCGGACTGCCTGTGTATCTCCTGTGTGTGTGAGTGAGTGTGTGTGTGCAGGCGTACTGTGAGCTAAACTGAATCAGGCAAAGGAACCATATAGTCTCCTTAACCACATGGAGAAAGACAAAGAGCTATTGTGCCACATGAGAATTTGACCAGACTGCACAGACACAGAGAGGAGTGAGAGGAAGATCAGTGTCTGCGGAAAAACAAATTAGGAGGAAAAAGTATCTTGCACTTATACTGTTGGCATGTTGCATCTAGACTTTGGTCAACAACAGCAACAACAACAACAAAACCTTGGATTGTGCTGCACAGAGTGATAGAATATGCACCAAAAAAAAAAGATACTTGCGTGTCAACTTGTCTCTCTTTTCTAGATTTTTTCAAAACTCTGTCTGAATTGCCCCAGATGCAATAAACCTGATGCATTCAATGCTTTGTGTAATTTAAGCCACGTTCAAAAAACAGTCCGACATTTTAACAAATACACTCACTTGCTTTCTTGCTGAGAGTGAAATGAAAGATTGATACCGCACACGTGTGTACAATAAATATGAAGCAGCTACAGTCTGCAGCTAGTCAGCTTAGCTTAGCATAAAGAGTGGAAACAGAGAGAAACGGCTAGGGATAGATAGATAGATAGATAGGATAGATACGGATAGATAGATAGATAGATAGATAGATAGATAGATAGATAGATAGAGATAAACTGTGAGAAAGATCTTCTCATGCATGCTCATGTCATCAGTGTAAACAGCTCCTGTTGTCTAGACTGTTGAACAGAGTGTGATTGGCTGTAATGAGCTGGCGGCAGTCCAAGCATCTCATGCTAATGTCATTACATAACTGTGATGTTCAGCTGCCTGATAGTAAATTATGGCGTGAAACTGATGGAAATCTGACACGAGTTCTCTGCTCTTATTTGTTTGCAAAGGTTGTATAGACGCAGTTACATCATGAGACAACAGGATGGAAGTAGTTTTTATTTCGACCCATGAAAAGCAACATGAAAAACCAGGCTGTCAATATACTAAATTATAAATTGTTTGTGATGGCACGATGATGTGCTTTTTGCTGTGACAAATAGTAACCCAAATTGTCAAGTCCAAACAACAGAAAGAGGGAGTAAGCGGAAGAGCGGGAGTGAGAAGGGCAGTCACGTCCTGCAGTATTTACACACAACATCACAAAATGACCCTGACAGCCAGTGAATTTAGAAGTGCTTGGAGGTTGTGTTGTGTTTGGTTGTGTTATGTTGCACTGCAATGCCATGCGAGTTGTTGTTCTCTCTTGCACTTGCTGTGTTGATGCATCGCCTTTTGACTGTTTTGTTAGTTTTGTAACGTAAACCTGAGTTTTTCTGTTTTTAATGCTAATTAACATGTACATTAACACGTAAAACACTTTTTTGGGGCGCATGCTTTCTAAAACGTGACAGATAAAATGCTGGTTTCTCTTCAGTGTGTGATCTCAGCTTTTACCAACAGGTAAGAGAGAGTAGTGCACCTCCTGTTTTAGAGTTTTTACAGCTGAAAGCATCCTCAAAAATTAGGTCAGTTTGATCTTCTGTGAGAGTGTCATCCATTTTTTATCTCTTGAAGTCTAAACTTCTGCCATGTCTTTACAGTTTTGGCATGAGAGTACAACATGCAGGTTGTCACATCTTTATGTATATAAAACCTTGAGACTTCATTCATTCATTTTTAAAGGTGGCATTTTCATGGTAAAATTTATTTAGAGCTGTTTGTCATAACGTCTGGTCTGTCTTCATGAAGTAATTAGGCCTGTTTCCAGTCATTAATAAAAGGTTTAATGGGGAAAAAGCTCATAAACAGTCAGCGAGAACACATTCCCACGTAATGAGATGCGTTGAGAGGTGTCAGCTGGGGAAATCATGCCACGTTCATGAAATTAAAACAGTTCTACAAAACCCTTTTAACCACTCCACTCTGTGTCTGTACTTTCATAACAGGATTAACACAATCAAGCGTCGCTCACGTCTACAGAGCTTAATTTTATTTGGAGGAAGAAATTCAAAAGCTTTAGACCAGGGCACTATGAAATGTTAGTGAAGAATGCCAGTAATACAAGTCTTGCCGAGGGGCTTCACAAATTTTCTGTGTAATTTGAGAGTCATGCTTCGAGCACAGTGTCATTCACAGTGTATGTGCAGATATTGCTTAACTCAAGTGTTATAATTTTGCAGATAAAAAGAATAAAAGTAACTTAGGACACAGATTTTCATTTATCTTTGAAAATGCTCTAAATGTTTGTAGGATATCAGCACTGATGAACCCAAATAATTGACGATAAAATAAACCCTCTTGCTCTGGCAGTTCTTATCTGACACTATTACACAACACTGTAACTACTATGAGTGATAGTTGTTAATCAGCATTACCCTCTGACAGAGGACGGAGCTTTTAATAGCTGGATGAGATGGGTTTATTTCTGGAGCAGCGTAACTCAGTCAGTCAAACCGCATTATGCACTGAGTATTAGATATATGTCAGAATAAACACACAAAGTCCCAGTGGTTCAAAATATTACAATATTTTGAATATATTTATGCATTTTACAATATTGTCTATACACTGTGAGCAGTTAAAGCAAAGACTTTTTACTTTTTTAAATTTGTATATGTTTTGACAGGTCTGAACAGGTAACACTGCTTGGTATTAACAAGTAAAAATAAAAGTCAAAATTTAAGTAGCAGAAATCTATTTTCTTCTGACCTTTGACCTTTTCTCGTAACCCCTCTGGTTTATTGTGTGTGGGGGGTCCTGAACCACTTATTGCTGTTTATTTTATCATCACTTTTAAGATCACAGCTGACCATTGATCCAAACTCCTATAAACATGATCGGTTTTAAATACTTGTATCTTTTATGTTGGAGCATGAAGCATCTCTCAGACAAGTGTTAGTTTAAAACCTGATCAAATGTTTTCCTTCAGTCCCTTATTAGACTGTGGAGCCTTTTGGGCTGAGCAGATCAGGTTAGAGAGAAGTTAAGTAGAAGTTAAGTACCAAGAGCAGACACAGTGGAGTCTCTCCTCTTTCCTTGCTCCCTCACAATCCTCCCCTCATTTCAGAGGATGAAGGATCCTCCTGGCTCTTCTCCAAAATTTCGGCTCCGTTAGTTTAATTAGTCTGCAAGTCAAAGTGACATGTGCTCTATACCCTCTTCCCCTCTGGCATCTCCCTCAATCTCTCCCCACCATCTGACAATCTGGACTCTAAAATACACTGCATTCATGAATCAAAACCATCAAGTAAGAAACATGCTCTCACACACTGAGAGTATAAGTCTGAGTGTTTACAGGGGAGTTCCAGTAGAAGTAACAGTCTGAGTGTGGGTCTACATGTCTAGACACAATGCTGTGTAGAACTATTTGTCTCTGTCTCTACTCTGCATTTAAACTAGCTCAGGCAATAAATGCTGAGGTATGTGTTGATGTTGTGTATTTGCCTGAGCCAAAAAAACAAATAACTGTCAGTGTTTAAGTGTGATTTTTTTTTAAGCCCACGAGGGACATTTATACTCTCTGGCATTTGAAAGTGGTTAAAAACAACAGGACAAGAGTCTAAAGCCCTTAAAAAGTACTGTTGCACTGTCAGAGCCTCCAGGAAGACTTTCTCCTTGGCCTCTCCTTGGTCCACTCCAGCAGCAACATCATGTCTGTATGCCTCTGTGTATGTACATGTATGTGTGTGTGTGTGTGTGTGTGTGTGTGTGTGTGTGTGTGTGTGTGTGTGTGTGTGTGTGTGTGTGTGTGTGTGTATTCACCACCAAGGTCACCTACATCTTGATGGGTATGATTGTATTTAGTAGTATATTGTAGAGTTGTCTGATGGCTATTTGTTGCCACCTAGTGGTTAGAAACTTTAAGTTCTCAAACTTTATTTGTAATTTCTGTTCAACAAATAAAGCAAATTTGGTTAAATAGGTCCCTTTGACAACAAATGATACGTGAACAAGCAAATGACTATTTATAACAAGTAAAATGATTTGCATGAGTGTCCAATCTAACTGAGAGTGAATGAGGAAACCCAGCATCTGAGGAGAACCCACACTGCCTCAGTAAGACAACAACACACTGATGTCAGGGCAACAACTGAACCTGCACCAGGAAACAATGTTAGCTAGGCCACTGAATGCAACTTATATTTGTGAATAATGTGTGTGGTTTAAATATTGGTTTATGGTATTTGACTGAGGGGTAAGAGCTGCTCAGCTTCATCTGAGGTGTAAATACCTCGCGGCTGTAATTCTTATCTGTGCAGGCTAACTGCTCAGACATGTTTATAGAGGGGGGAGAAAGTGAGGAGCGATGTGTAGACTGAGGGGTAAAGCAAAAAACTTTCCAAAGTGCTCTATAATTAACTCATATTGTAAATAAAATAATAAATGGAAATGATTGGTGGTAAACTTTTTGTATGTCTTACAATTGTAGGGTATCATTTTCATGAGCATGTTTGTTTCCCTTGGATAACACTGACCGATTCCCAAATCACAAGGCTTCACAACCTCCACAGAGTAACAGGATTACTCATTAAAAGGGCATATTTTTCAATGTTTTAGTCTATAATTTTAGAAATCAATAATGACTTTGGCAAAGTTGTAGGCACAAAAACAATAATGACAGGCTAACTCAATCTTAACACTAATCTAAGTGTTTTTATGTTATTCTGGTGTAATTTTTTTCTGTTCTGGGTGAGAATCTACAGCTAAAAGACTGTGTCTCTGCCTTTTTTCCCTTCACCCTCCTCTGCCCTTTTCTTTCTTTCTATCCTGCTCTTATCTCTCACTGTTGTCCTCCCACCTCCTACCCTCAAACCTACAATCTAGGGGAGTCGTGACGAATGAACTCCACTGACCTCTGCAGGAGAATACAATAAGCTCATGACACCATGAAATCATGAGCACTCCAACGACAGGAAGCCCAAATATGGAGGTGAAGGTGGTCTCTCAGGAGATGGCATTGCTCAGCAACATATTAGCAGCTTACACCTTCATTGCAGGTAACTGTCACGTATGACCACATGTGATCAAACTGTAAAACTCTTGTGCTAAATTTTAAGAACTTCACCATACTGTAGTTTCCCCATTGTTCTTCTGGGGACCCTGTGGATTTCCTCATGGGCCCATATCACCAAACTATCTTCCAGTTACATCCCATAGATCAGTCTTGGATGTGAAGAGATCAATGTTAGGTACATCTGGAACAGAGAAAAGATACCCTCATTGCCTCCAATTCTGGAAGACCATGGTGGGGACCAAAAAGCAGAAGAAAACAGTAGATTGAAAACAGGTGAGTAAGGTCAGGTGTAGAGGTCAACTAAAAGGCAGACTGGTGGACAGGTGAGGGATGGCAGGATTTAAGACAACAAAGGGAGTAAAGGAAATGAGGAACTGGGTACAGAGGAAGTTGAAGCAGCAGTTGATTTATTCATTGTAAACTTTGAATTATGTTCCTGTCTTTCTCTCTCTTTCAGACCAACCTGAGCGGACAGCACTCGTGTTCCTGGGTGGTGTGTGTGTCGGCCTCCTCGTCACACTCTGTGCCATCGTCTTCCAGATACACTGTCGAGCAGACTGCAGCTACGGGAACAGTAACAAACCTCACCATCGCCACAGGACCAGGCATCATCAGCGTCGCCATCACAGCTGTCCCCACCATCAGCCCACTGACGGTAACCCAGACAGCACTGCTGTGGTTGCGTCTGGAGGGACTGGGCCCGCCGGGGACAGCGAGTCAGAGGACTGGGATGATACGTCTGACCTGTCGGCACGACGACGCAGGCGCTCCGAGAGGGCTCTGCTGCACGTCACCATGTTCACATCGGCTGAGGGTATACACACACACACACACACACACACACACACACACAGACAATGATCCATCTGTCCAAATGGATTAGAAAACACTAGATAACAGAGCTGAACATTGTTGAACCTTTAAAACTACAATATGTGAATAAACTAAAACATTTGTGTGAACATATGTTACACAAGAATTTATATTATGAAACAGACTCACTGAGAGAGGCAGTTTAAAAGAATCAAAATTTGAACAAGTAGGTACAAATCAGAGATCTCACCTATGTTTTGATGTTTCTCTTAATAGTGTCAGTACACCTTTACACATGTTCATAGATGCTCTGTGGGTACAACTGTCAGTCATACTCATTCTTTACAACAGGAAGTCTTCACAATTTGAAATGTAATGCTTATGTGAATGGACATGTATGGGTGAGTTTTAACCTTTTTCTGTGTGTGTGTTTTTTATGTGTATTATCAGAGCTGGACCGAGCTCAGCGGCTAGAGGAGCGGGAACGGATTCTCCGGGAGATCTGGATGAACGGACAGCCGGACATCAGTACAGTCACTCAGAGCCTCAACAGATATTACTGACATGTAATTAGTCTGTCGGCAGACTGTCGGGCAGACTGTCGGGAGGACGCGGACAGGCAGGCAGATGGATAAATTGTGAATAAGTATGTAAAGAATTTTTTTTTTAAAGAAACAAGTGGATGAAATGAACATATATGTTCAGTCTGGGAGCACTGTCTGCACTGCACCAAAGAGACTCTTATAGATTTAACTATTACTGACAGCACTGCCTGGAGCAGTCCCCTCTACTGTGTAAACAACAAGGAAAACATATGAGTTGTGATGGCTCAGTCCTCCAATACAGTGAAGACACTGAAACGTTTGTGCCCAGACACAAATGGGACCTACAGAGTATGGATTTATAAGACTGCTGTCATCATTTGTTCAGATATTATATAAAGAAAGAGGAGGCGGAAAGTGGACTGAAACCACGCTGAGGCTTACAAAACTCCTGTGATGTGTAACTGCTGCCATAAAGTTACTGTTGGTGAAAACTGTACAAGGGATTTTGTAGCTTTTCACATTTTTAAACAGGTGCTTTTTAGAAACATGGAGCTTGTACAGAGGAGGATCATCAGCTCCGCAGCTTTTAATGAGTGTATGGATTCAAATGTCTGTGTTACTGTGTCGTTGCACTTTTCTCAGCTCACCCTTAATTTTTTGTTTTTAAAACTGCTATAATAATGAGCTGAGTATTGGGACATCTTTGTAAGATATTGAATAGAAGGGAAGAGGAACATTAGCTCCATGCCAGGATGGAGATATACATACTGGTGCTTTTATTGCTGCAACTTGTCTAAATAAACAAATGATTACACACTAACAGGACTGGTTGTGGAGGTTGATTAAAAAAATGGAGGTACAGCATCTAGGATCACCTGCCAGGTTTGTAAGTTGTATGTGTAGCCTGGGAGCTAATTCCCCATAGGAGCTTCCTGACGATTAGCAACCTCATCCATTCACATGTTAGGGAATTTTGGGCCCAAAATCTTCTTTCCTTCTCGTACACATGAGAGCCCCTAAAAATCCCTAAAAACTTGTCCAGAGGCGACTAACAGCTTTACAACTCATGGCCCCCAAACTGATTTTGTTGTTGTTTTGTTGTTGTTTTGTCTCTGAGTTCAGAGACTGTGTTCCCATTTTGTCAGAGTACCTAAAACAACCACAGGGTGTTTTTTTCCCTCCAGTTTGAGAACATTTCAGACATTGGATTTTGGGCTCATTGGAAAGTTCCCATTTGTCAGACTCTGTGTCAAAAATGTCAGTATAAATGGGAGCACTGACTACTCTATTCAAGTGTGTCACACAACCCAAATGTCTGAAATGTTCCCAAATGGACCCTGATATGAGGAAAGTGAAAGGTTTGGGTCATTTGACTGGATTTACTACAGCTACACAAAGATGCAACCTGTTCCAACTGAAAGTTGGTGTTTATTGTTTTTATACAACCATACTCAATGTTTATTCTCTTTATGCAAATACACTCTATGATACAACATCATCAGTGAGCGTCACATTCTTGAGACAAACAAGGCCCCTTCCTCTTCCCTGTACATCTCAAAAAATATTTTTACTCTGTTTGAGTTCTACTATTAAGATAATAGCAAGTCACTCCACCAGCAGAATATAATACGCAGACTCAAGAGTATGCGTATTATATTCATTATATTCATACCAGTCTCTATAGAGATTCATACCAGTCTCTATAGAGATTGGTATGAATAGAATGTTTTTTCAAATCAAATCCTCCTCTCAAGTTATACCCTCTCACTCTAAGAACATTTTTGTATGTTTCCAGGTGGTAAATAATTTCTTGTTTTGTACAACTTTTGTACAGTTTTAATTCAGCCAGATCTGTGAACTTAAAAAAAAAAAAAAGCATGTTAGTATCTTCACAACATCCTACATTGTTGACTGTTCATATGGATCTTTTTAGTTGTATGAATATTGAATGTAAGGTGCTTTGTAGGTGTTACACCACACCTCCACACAGTACCTCAGGTATGATCACTTTATGATCCAGAATGTGCCTTGTTTTTCCCAGAACTGCAACGCTCCTTACAAACTTTGCTTCCAGCAGGTTTTGTGGACTAATATTTCTGTGTGTTTATTTTATGATTTCTTTTGTTCAACTTTAATTAAATTAAATTTGTGTTAAACCAACATTTTCATTTACTTTATCAGTTGTAACCACCACCAAGAGCTGCTAAAAACTCTCCTCAGAACAGACACTATTGGTGTCATCTGCAAATTTTAAAAAATCAGTATCCTTGATACTCTACATATGTCAATTATGTACAAAATAGATTATTTCAGACCTAATACTGATCCCTGTGGAACTCCACATGTACTATCCATATATGTTGATTTATAGTCAACTATCTGTACAAAGTGTTTCCCATAAAGCTTTTCAACCAATTTAGCACAATCCCTCTAATAGATTTTATTGAGTAATATATAGCGATCAGGGGCTGTAGGTCACTGATTTCCTCTGCCTGTTCTGGACCCACACACAACCCGTTAATGACATCATTCGTATTGTTTATAGTGTTATCATTGTCAATAAAATACCTTGACTGTTATACAAAATACAGTCCATATGCTCTTGATGTTATTTTTGTTATGCTTTAATATTTTATTATGATATACCTTTTTGGAAATCTTCACACTCATTTTTATATTTTTTATATTTATTTTCTTTCTAATAATATAGAACTATAGTTCTATATTTTCTGTATAATTTCTGTTGTATTGTTTCACTGTGAAGTTTTTGTCATATAATGATTTTAATATTTTCAGAAATGTTTCATGAGTTTTGTTGGTATCCTCTTCTTTATATACTCTTTTCCAGGATTTGTGTTAGTAATTAATCTCTAAATGCACTCATGGATTTCTCCCTTCTCCCTCACCTGTGTTTTAATTTAATGGCATCATTATCCTTCCCATAATCACAGTCACAAATACTTGCACAGGGTCACTGATGTCATTCATAAGTAGCCCACTCACCATATTTTCTTCAGTATTATTTGTAAATATATTATCTGTTAGAGCACCACAGTGTGATGCTGTGCTGATCTTTTTCATGTAAGTGTATAGTTACTGCTGATTTCCAGCGCCTGTCCCCCTGAAGGGCCTTTAAAATAAGACATGTTTACAGACAGAGTTAAACTATGTGGTTCACCCCGGTCAAGTGGTAGGCCCTATGAGTTGCTGGTATAAACACACACACACACACACACACTGCCCCATCCCCTACACATGACTACATGATTTTCTAAACTCACTTAAAAAGACATAAACTCATGCTGCTAATATCATGATGTGCTAAATGATGAAGTGATGGGCAAAATGCAACTTTATCCATTTAAAATCAAATCTACAACACAATGGCAATTGTGGTTTCACACAACGATGCTGTGGCCAGTGGCATAGTTCCTCCAAATTTCACTACATTTCTGGTTTAATTTGCTATTTTTTTTAAAATCATGACAGAAATAAACTCATCAATGTTGGAAAACTCATCAACGTTGGAAAAGGAGGTGCAGGGATTTGTATTAAGTGCAGCAGACCTTCAGACCACCTCTGCCTTCGGTTTTCCTCTAATCAGCCAACCAAAGCAGCCAGCCCAAACATCACTGCAAGTGGTGCAGTCCACCCAGAAAGAGAGGTAAAAGCTGGGATAAGAGTTAAGCTAAGTCAGCATGGACCTGGCTTTGTGACAACATCCCAGATGGAGCGCTGACAGAGCACAGGACTCCGGTGGGATGAGAAGATGCAGACTTGTGTTTGCTCAGTCAAAGTAGATGGACAATGTTTACCTGATGTTGAGGTTTTAATGTTAGGATGTGTTTTCAGTTTTCAGACCCATCTTCAGTGTTATGCCCTACCAAATAATAGTGGCAGGACTTTTTTTTTTACTACAGTCTACAATGTTTTCAATGTATTTACTGTCTACTGATGTGTCAGGGACCTGCTGTAATTGAAAAAGCAGCGTGTTTGCGCCCTCTAGTGAGTTGCCACTGCAGCAGCTAAACTGAGTCCCTGTGTGCAGTGAGTTTCACTTACATTTCTGTGCCACCAGCAGGATGTCAAACTGGGTCCAGGTCAGTCTAACACAAACAGCACACGTGCTTACGAGTGAAACTTTGTACATTTCAGTAGAATATGTGCATGTTTGTCGCATGTATATTTACCAGTACTAAGCACACATACAGGCATATCATGCATATATATGTATGGTATATAGATAGATATATTGGCCAGGTCAATGACTTTGGCTCTTAGTTGTGTTCTCCAAGCCATTTCAGACACATTGTCCTCTGAGGGGAGGCTCATGGCTCAGGCCATGGGAGGGTGTTTGGTCTACAACAATGTTTAGGTGGGTGGTACATGTTGAGTCTAACACCAAGATGACTGTCAGGACCCAGTGTTTCCCAGCATACCCATACCCATACCTAGTATTGCAATAAGATGATCAATGTCATTCACCTCAGCTGTCAGTGGTTTTAATATTGTGTCAGTGTGTGTATATATATATATGTGTGTGTGTGTGTGTGTTTGTGTGTGTGTGTGTGTTTGTATATGAATAACAGATGAAAGTGCAGGTGCTTATACTGGTATATACATATGAGCAAATGAAGTATTCAGTTTTGGCCTAGATGGGTTCTCATAGTGGACAACATCTACATTGATCCTCTCCCTTCTCAGGTCAGAAAAATAGACACCTGTCAGTCATCAACATGTGTCAGACAAGTTAGTAAATGTTTTCAATGTAACTACGAGTGGAAAACTCTGTTAGCCTCATGTTTTCTGGAGAGAGAGATGATGTAAGGAAGAATGTCTATATGAAGTTATTAAAGCATGGAGACATTTTATGCTGTTAAATATTCATATTTGTACAAATCAAGAGGATCCAGAGGCAGAGAGTAACCCCAGTGTGAGGGTCCAGGCTGTAATCCAGAAAAGACATGATGTTAGTGAGTCTGTGAGGGTTGTTATATGATACTGACGCTGCTGCTGCTCCATGGATGTACTTTAAATATTTTATGAATCTTGGACTATTTAAGATGAATATGCAGCAGCTGAAGATTGGAGTCATATCTGTCAGACTTAAGGAAAATTCAGCAGAATTACACAGAGATATTCTGTGTATTCTTTTTGGTTGTTTACCGTTTTCTATCTGAATTCTCAAACTTTTAATTGAAGGATTGATTAAGTACAGGTTGCCTGACCGTTAAATGCTAATAACGCTGAGTTAAAAGTCAATATCAAACAAACTTGGTCTGATAATTTCTCCTCCTGTCTTCTTGTCTCACCCATAACACCAGTGCTATCGCTTTAACGGGACGGGCGGTGACGCTGGGACGGAGACACGGAGCGGAGAGAGCGGGCTGCTGCAGCTGGACCGACTCCCGACCGGGACCAGATCTACACCAGCCTACAGACTAATACACGGTCATCTGTGACAATCTGAGAGAAGGCTCACATTTTAAACCCGCTATGAGAGATTACACTGCGACTCCGGGCCATGAAGGCGCGTGCATGCCCTGCTGCCAAGTTTGCGTCTTCTTCTTTACCGCATTTCTCATCGTTGCAGAGAGGACGGCGCGTGAGTCCTACCTGGGACACACACACACATGCTCACAAAAATACACACACACACGCAGACTGACGCATTGAAACCAGTGTTGTGTCACTAACGGTGTGTTTGTTGACTGAAATGTGGTGATGGCATGTGACCGTGTTCATTCCTGCTGTGTTTTATTTGACTTTATTGGCGTGCGCGTGCACGTGAGTGCGTGCCTTTTTGGCCAGTGTATGGATGTACAGTATGTGAGGATGCAGGAGAGATACTGCCATGTTCTAGATGAGACAGGAGGTTTTAGATGTCACATTGGTCTGCTCTAAAATCTGCAATAATCCAACAGACAAAGTTGAGCATTTGTTTTCTCTTCAGTGGCTGATGTGTTTTCATGAATAATAGAGTCAGACCAGAGTCTGCAGTCAGCACCAATGCGCCTCTCCTATTTTTATACCCCGCATGTTATGAAATCCCGTGTGCCGCAAAACTGCAGACTCATGCCAGAGTTTTTCCTCTGTTAAAAAGCTGCATCATTTCAGCTTCTGTGTGATCTTAACAGAAAACAAAGCGGAGCCATGTTGTCATATTCCAGCGCCCTTTTTTTTTGGAGGTGTATGAATGGACGAGGAGATGGGCGTACCCCTGGATGGGGCCTACTCTGCCCGGGCAGCCCGCCTGTTTGGCAGCTGAAACGGGTTCAGATTACACGTATGGAGGGAATGGAGGGAGGGAGGCAGAGCTGCAGAGTCTCAGAGAGTCTGAGTGAAGAGAAGAAGCATCAGTTGCCGTGTTGTCAGTAAACCTTAGACTGGATGATGTGCAGAACAGAGGTCATCTGAAGAAGTGGACAATCACAACATAAACAGTAACATCATGCAGAATAATGCCAGTCTATCATTTACAGCTAAAGTTGGTGTACACTGAGTTAATTTATCATGAGACAGCTATAATTGTTCATAGGAACAGTACACATTATAGTCAGATTGCGCATGTAATTTGTGACACTGATTAGTTTTATAATCATGATGAGCTATGATTGTATGTGCAGATGAGGTTTTATCTAAACAGGCTTAATAGTATTTAGTGTTAAAACAAGTATCTGGGTCCTTCACTTATGTAAAAGTAAAAATATTATAAATTGAAAATATTCCTTTACAAGTAAAACTCCTGCATTCAGAATCTCAATGAATGAACAGTATGCATCAGTTGCATGTGTACTACTGTCAAAAGTGAAATTACTCATTATGCAGCATGGTTCCCATCAGTGTTATTTTATTTTATTATCATCACTGACGCATTAACACGTGAAAAGCATTTTAATGTGTGTCACTTTACAAAGTGGAGCAATAGTAAATGTATACATTATACATTATAAAGTATATTTCCCTCTGAATTGTAGTGGAGAAGATGTATAAAGTAGCATCAAATTGAAATACTCAATAGAAATACAACTATCTCAAAACTGCACATAATTTCATTTCTAGAGTAAATGTATTTAGGTACATTTCAAAGCTGAATTCACCTTTCCATGTGTGTTTTCATGATTTAGAGTAATTTTCAGTGGCATCACA
>BRZM01003527.1:4860-18810 GCA_033238685.1 Lates japonicus
ATGGAAGCTCACGTATTGTCAACTGCAGACTAGTAGGAGGCTCTAGTGATGCTGTGATGAATGAGCTGGAAAACACCTAAAGACCTTGGGACTCATCTATTCTTATCCCGAACTATGCAGGCCAGCTTGTGCCTGCAGCAGTCAGCATCTGTCTCTCTGTCTCTCTCTCTCTCTCTCTCTCTCCCTCTCACCACATACACGCAGCACACCATCATCATCATCTCCTGTCAGTGTCTTTCAAGCTCCTGAAGATCAGACAATATTCATTTGCTTAGAGTAGAGGCTGCTTATGTAAGCCAGCAGAAAGGCTTTTGAAATATTGCTTTTCTTTTCTCTGATTGTGCCGTTGTGGTTGTCCACGATTTCTCACAATTCAACCAATAAAGCTCTCAGCACAGGCATGCAATATCCACCCAGCTAACGCAACACATTTACCAGTTTATTAATTAAGAGCAGCACAGACTGTTGGTCTAGCCATTTGTACATGCAAGCAGTGGCTAGGAGGAGGCAAAAATAAAAAATAAAAAATCAGTCAAAAACTCAGATTATCATAACTACAGTGCAGTCATCTCAGTAGGAAGTACAGGCATATGTAGTAAAGGTTTCTACACCAATCAGGCACAACATCTGCTTTTAAAAATGAACACACAGATTAATATAACTGTAAAAAAATAAAACAAAAAATATTCAGCCACATTCAGGATTTGGCTTCTACAATCAGTCACAACTAGTACCTGATGCACAGAGTAGCTGTATTACATTCAGTGACTATACAATATTGCAGATGGTGGATTAATCAATACAGTAGCTCCAAAGACACAAATGCTAACAGGGCATTATTTCAGATGGGGAAATGCTTACTAACTTCAGCGCTTCGTCTCATGTTCATATCATCTACTGTTTTTCAGGAAAGTGTTTTAGAGAACAGCTCACAGATTTGATGATAATACTTATTATTTAACCACATTTCTAAAGTTACATATTGACCAAAAGTGGTTTATACAATATATTTTATTAGACTTTGACAGAAAATGTTATGGAACTCGAAGTTTATAACACATTACTACCTTAAAAGCAGTACAGCAGGCTTCTCATGCTGGCTGTTTCAGGAGGAAAGTAGTGATGATTATAGAGTAGTGGTTCCCAACATAGGGTAAGCTACCCAAAGGAATCCGTACAAATGAAAAGATATGAAAGAAAAATCATTAACAAAACACTGTCTTTGGGGTAAAACTTTTTTGCTCAATAAATAAAAGATCCAAGAAGGAAAATTCATCTGGTTGATCTGCTTCCTCGCCAGGACTATGTATAACCTAAATGAGAGAGGGCCACATTGTTTCCTTTATAATACAAAACAAAATAATTGGAAGTGTTGTAGAGGATCCAAATGTTTGATAGGATATATAAAGAATTAGAAGCAATCTTTATTGTTTTGGGCTCCAGAAATTGGTATTGTACTTTTACTTCGTGAATAGGAGAGAGTCAAATCTTTATATACCATAGGTCGAATTTGAACTGTTTCAGCTTCCTCTGGGCAGAGATCACTCACTGTACTGAGGAAATCAAATCAACTCAGGAATGAAAAGAAAGACCCTGAGAAACTATGACACAGGATTTTAAAATTGATTTCTCAAGTTTGTGTGTGTGAGGCAGTTTCCAGTTTGGCTAACTATGGTCAAAACCTGTAATGTGCATCCATCTTAATACTGGATACCAATGTTTTATAGAAAGTTATGCAGTCACAGGAGGGAACAATAGAACAAAAAAAAGGCTAATCTTTGTCTTTCAAACTCAAAGGCCTCAACAAAGAAAGCCTCACTATGTGCACAAATGGCAGTCTAGCTTTTCTAACCTTCAGGATCTGGTTCGATGTTAAGGTGAGCACTAGTGGATTCAGTCCTCTAGTATTATTCCTCCTATAAAATGTCAAGCATCTTTCATACTGCACCCACCGCCAGTGCGCGGCTGCACTCAAAGATGCATTTTACTGCTCATTTTACAAGTGTCCAAGCTTTAATTTTTTTCCATTTTCCATTTTTGAGTTTGGGGCTCTGGTTGGTTCCCAGTTTCTCAGTGAGGCTAGGGCGATTAGGGCTGCCTGTTTGTGTGGCTGGTTTCTCCAGGATACCATTAACCTTGATGGACTGTGCCTGGATATTGTCTTTAGAAACGGGGCTTCCCTTGCCTGTCTCTCCAGCCTTGATCCACACCAGAGCATCTTGCTTGGGCCCCTCAGACTTGGCTTGGGGAGAGCTGACAGGAACAGCTGGTTTCCCAGCTGCAGTCCCAGCAATCCCACCTTTCACCTCCATCCCATTTCCAGCCCTAAATCCATTCTCATTTACTCCCAACCCAACTCCCACTCACAGGCCCAGTACCAGACCTCACCACTACCCCTGCTCCTGTCCCCGCTGCTGTGACCATGGTCCCGTGGCCTCCCCCTGTCCGGCCCCCAGCAATAGCCTCTGAAACCAGCGGTGCGGTGGAGCAGATGACCGACTCTGAGCTGGAGGGGCAGTACTCATCCATGTCGTCCGCCAGGGTGTCCAGGTAGCTGCCGACGGAGATGTTGTCCAGCTTGTCGTTAGGGTCCTGCAGGCTGCTCCAGGAGCCTCTCCAGGAGGTGTCGGAGCCCTCTCCCAGGCTGTACTGGCTGCTAGTGAGGCTGCTGCACCGGCTGGTCAGCGTGCTGCGTTCCTCCAGCTGCCTTTTCACTGCCTCAATACCTTCATGGACTGCAAGCAACTGCTGCAAGATCTTCACACATCTTACCAGAGCGTGGCGGGCCTGAGGAGGAAAGAAGGAGGAAGAAATATAGGCAGTTGAATGTTGAGCTAACTTTATTAAGTGCTGGATATTTTGCAAAGAAGTTATATAGAGAACCAGACACACACACAGAGAACCTGGGGAGCCACTAGGACTCAGCAGATATTTATTTTAAGCAGTCAGCTTTGGCTCTTGAGACGAGTGCAAACACCATTATAATGCTATTAAACCTTTGCAGATTACCATAATTGGAAGTAACATATAACAGAAGCTGGCAGGATGAGTATACAGCATGCTGCAACCAAAGTGGAAACAAGTAAGGTAAAGTTAGTGGGAAACCACTTAGGAATAGAAACAGAAAGAAAGACAAAAAGAAGGTTTAGAGTAGAATACTGTAGTGGATTGTGCTGTTTAAGTGTTAACAAGGAAAGATGACCAAAAGCAACACTGAAGGAGAGGCTGTTGAGATACAGACAGTGGAAAGTATGTCACATTTCAAAAGAAAAAGAAAAAATAAAACCGCCTCATTCCTTGAACATGGCTTTGAAAAGATGTTTAAATTCTCTGTAAACGGTGCAACATGTTTATGAAGTCATCTGGTAGAAATAAATAAAGTAATGATTAATCAGAAATAGCCACTGCTGTCTTCTACTGTGTGTAGTGTGTGTACTGATGTGTGTGGGGGAGGTTGAAAAAGCTAAACGGTGAATAAGAAGAAAAAGACGACTGCAGTCATGGAAAATTCCTCCCCAGAATACATTAGCAGAGGTCTGTGGTGAAGCGCAGGGCCAAGAGGTGATATATGGCACCGACATTCAGAGCTCACCACCTCTTTGCAGATAACCAGTCTCTCTCTCTCTGTGCTCAAGCCTTTAGCCTCTCAGTATTTCAGTTTACTTCACATATTTTTTCTTCATTACTTTTTCCTGTCTCGCAAATTTATATTTTGCCTAAAATAGTCTAATTATAGCTACTTTCAGACAGGTTTCATTGTAGTGTAGTCCTATTGATGAGTATAAAATACACTGAAGCATAAAAATATCTTAGCATCGATGGAAGAAATTATTTAGTAAAAGTGACAACACCAGACTTTTAAAAGTAAAAGTCCTCCATTCAAAATGTTACCTTGCTAGTATCATATGAACATTGTACTGTTAATACTAATACAAAGTACTGAATGCCCCATAGTGAGTGTTATACTATTATACATATTAGATTATGAAATAAGGTATAATACAAACCATGGTACATTCAACAGCATACCTGTATACCAGTTCTTACTGATTGTGACTTGTAATTTTACAGCAAAAACATATTTAAACATGTAGCATTTTGACCAATGATGGGCAGAAATGCAAGGACCTTATGCTACTTAGACCTTTACTGACCTTTTAGCGTCTTTATGCAGCTCTCTTATTTCCTACATAGGGTCCTTATGACCTTTTCTGGTCATGTCAATAAAACAGTGGAGAGGAACATATTGATTGTTCAAACCTGCCGAGCTACTTAACTCTCGGTCCTGCATAATATTAGCATCGGTAGTTACACCTCCAGCGGAGCGAAGCATCATTGTAGCGTGTATGTTTTTTCTGCCATGATTGATCTGTATTGCTCAAAAACAAGATGAATACCCTTCATACAACAGCTCTGTGTGTAGGTGGTGGCAGACCTTTGTTTGAACCTGTCACCAGTCAGGACAGTGAGTGCCATGAGCTGCAGGGATAAAACCACTTTAGCACATTTAGTCCTCTCCAATTCAATAGCTTCTTTTCATCTCTCTCAGCATCAGGCCAACCGTGGTTAAACAAACCACACTGTAGGAAACAGATTTAGATGAGTGGTTACCAATCTGGATGTTAAAAAAAAGAAGATAAATCTGAGACAAATCATGTTCCCCTCCCAACTTTTCTGAATATTCTCCTTTTCTGTGTACAATAAAGGGCACCTTCACTTCCTCAGGCCTCTAACGATCCTTCAATTATATAATCAAAGTCACTCTTTGTTCAAACTATTCACATGTCCAGATTTAAGCCATGACCAGTTGTGATGAGGGATCAGAGATGCTCCTTTTTACAGGATCGAAAGCCAACTGTCATTACAGTCGATGGCTGTGTAGACCTAATTCATTAGCTCAAACAATGTTACTTTCCAGCAGTGCCTTTAAACATTTAAACTGGTTGTTTATGTGACTTGTAAGAACATTGTGTTGACTTACATCAGGTCCATAGAGGCCTACTCAAACCTAAACCATAACCACTACATGCTTAATCCCAAACCTTAACCTAAACACAAGTTTAATTTTAACCAAAAACCAAGTCTTAATCCAAAAATACATGATGATTAAGGTTGTGGCGACCAACTTTGACCTCGGAGAAGAGATGAGTCACCAAAATGTGGCTGAGATGTTTGTCCCCACGCTGATTAATACAAGTATGCACGCACAGAGAGAAAGCGCACACACACCAGCTGAGACGCAGAAAAGACACCTGGGAAAGGAGATGAGGCAGAAAATTACAGCTTTTACAAAGGCACTTATTTGCTGGAAAGCAAACGTATAAGCTGTGTGGTCTGAGTTCTGCTGATGCCAAACACACTGCTCTAACAACATATGATGAAGGGCAAAGAAATATAGAGGGTGAGGTAAAAGGGAGACATAAAATGGCATGTAAGTATATACACATCTGTAATGGTTATCCATCCATCCACCTCTACTGTAGATGAAATGCACAACATAAAAGCAGGGAGGAGTGCCAGATGAATAAGAGCAGAAGAACAACAACCACAGCTTTGCGTGTGCGTGCGTGCGTGTGACTGTAAACCCGCTGGCGTCCTGGCACACAGACATTTTGGGGTGGGGTTCAGGTTTGAGGTTTGAGGGCTTTGGGCTGGCAGAGACTGAGTGCCTAATGAGGGTGGCAGTAAAAGGAGTTCCCATGCCTGTCAGTGCTGAGGTGGCACAATGCTAACGAAACCGAGCCGCTCCACCAGTCTGCGTTCACTCTGCTGCTGAGCTGGGCCTGTCTGAGACTATACATCCTGTAAATTCATTGCTGCTTTCACAAGTCAGTGTTTTGCCAATTCTTCTTTAGTGCGGATGCTGCATTTTACTTCACATATGGAAAAAGGGATTGTAATCTGTGAGTTGAAACATAAATCAATCAATTAAATAGCTACTTTGATAAGCGATAAGATTGATCATTCCAGTTCTTCTTCATCCTCTCATGTTGGACTGAGGGCAGACTGGATGCTGCAGTGACTCACTATTGCAAAGTGGCATTATGAGACAGGACGGGCTGGGGCGAGCTGGTTACCATGCTAACTTCAGTAGAGGAAAAGTGATAGAAACAGAGGCAAAACGAGAGTTAGCATTCATGTTGCTTTCCGCCGCTGCAGACAGCTCTTGGACAGTAAACACTGGTAAAGTCACTTTGTCAAGTGACAAATGTAAATTAAATACAAAATTTTTTGAATGCTTGTGTTCTTAACAACAATTCTTTATTTCTAAAATCAGTATTTTATAACACTGCACACATTTTCTTACTACTAAATAAAAAAATCTTAAAAATCTTCTTGCTACTAAATAAGAACATGCAAATATGTCCTTTATGCAAATAAGATTTCACATTTTTTGCCAAGAATTAAAAACGCTGACATGCTCAGTTTGCATTCATGCCAACTGTGTCTTGTATTGTGTGTTATGCTGCAGTTCCTGGAGGGTTTTCTTTCATCCCCATTTATTTTCATTACTTCCAAATTGATTGCAGCCTTTTAATTATGCAATGCAGTCAAACATACTCATTACCAAGAGGACTCTGTCAAATGAGAAAGGTCAAACTGGGGCCAAAAGGTTTTTTTGGAGGGGGGATGAAGGTCCAGGACTATGCAGCCTTGAGGACTGAAAGACCATTAATCATCTTTTCTCATTTTTTTGGCCATCAGTACACAGCCAAACAGATTTCAGTTTTGCTACTCAGGAATGAGGCCAGGCACCCCCTGGCTGACCCACAGGATTCTGGAAAGCTCATTTTCCTGCCTTTTATATCCAGTACATAATAGCATATGTGTGTGCAATGCAAATACTATTCATCAAAGCAATCACATATTTAAAATAAATCCACTGACTGAGTGAGATTTCACTTGGCTCAGAATCTTTCTTCAAACGAACTGTTAATGCTTTATTTTATAGATCTGTGAATTCCAATTTATTTTCAAATAATCTCTTAAAATCTGACTTTTGCTTCACATTAAAATGAATATCTTTGAACAGTCAACGTTTTAGTGGATTTGCCATTTTTAAGCATGACTGATTAAATTGTCAAATATTGTTTTCAAGATGACACTGGTCACGCCGGCTGCTAGTTACAGTAGCTCCGAAAGTTTCTCTTTGTTTTTGTACTTTGTTGCGTCTTTTTTGTCACCAACCTCGGTCGGAAGTTTACGCCTATGGATATACAACTGGCAAGGTTAGAAATGTGTGTGTTTATACCTCTTTTATATTATATTTCTTTTGTTCTCACTGCTGCTGCTGCTGTAACAAGTGAATTTCCCACAAGTGGGATAAATAAAGTCTATTTTATCTTAACTGAAATGAACACCAGCAGGAGAAGATGGCTGATGGTAACACTTGAGGGATGGGATGATTCATGTGGGAATTCAGCTGAAGGAGTGTTCAAATCCACGACAGAACTATTTTTCTTCTTTTAAAAGTAGGAAGAACTGGCAACCAAGACTGTGCGAGGACTCCCAAACTGCCCAGAAGTACATTCAACAGCTTCATATGTTTACAGCGAGAATGTTTTCTGATTGTTGGAAAGTTTTCTGTCATGGATATTTTGTTTGATCGTAGTTTTCCTCGGACGTCTGTCCTGTCATTTGCGGTGCAGTGTTTTGAATCACATGTTTGGACCATGAGCCCTGGATTTCTCCAGGCAGAGATGGTGCTTCCATGAATACACCAGACACAAAACAGCTGCTGCAAAACACATTTTTGATAACAAAGACTTAAGTGATTGTTATTTTTTAAACATCAACATATCATTGCTCTGCATGCCAACACCAACCAAATCAAAAGCATGACTCTAGATGCTCTCTCTTCTCTGTTTAAATAAGCAAGATGTTACAAAATGCAGCTCTGTATCCTGAGTATTTCTTTGTCAGCATTTCCTTTTTTCAAATAATAGAGAACTGCAACCCTCTTGCTCTCAAATTACTGCAACTAAAGTTACAGCAATAAGCACTACTACCAAAAAGCTGAGGAAGCTCCACAAAGTTACCCAAAACTCATAAGGCAACACAAAATACATGGGCCGGCCAAAAAGAACAAAAAGAAGGGAAGCCACTCAGACCAACCCGCAAAGGGCCGTCGGATCTGGTGTCTCCCCTCTAACCTAAACCAACAGCAAAGCTAACCTAACAGAAATAAAACCGCGATAACACGACTACCGGACCCATCAGAAAAACCAAAAGAAACGCTAAAGTGTTCAGACACAAACACTGCAACTGCAGTGGCTGTCAAATGGAAGGGAGGGACAGCCAAACTCTCTGCCCCCTCTTTATAGATTCCCTCTCAATCAGACCAGATCAGATACAGCTGAGGGAAGAGGACATCATGAGTCAAGATCATTTGCACATTACAACCAGCAGGGGGAGGAGTATAGAACATAGACTATTTAACTCCATATCTAAATGAATTAAATTGCTACAACGTTGGTCTTAGTATTGTAATTTTGGCCATCATTCTAATCTTTAATAATAACAATATTGTTGGCTTGTTTACAACCAGTCTTTGGCTGACTGCTGGTATTTCTTACAGCCCTCTGTCTTCATTGTAGCAATGAACTCATTTATTATTTTGGTCTGTGAGATGCTATCTCAACAATAAATGACTATGAAAATAAAACACAAGTAGCAAAAAGGCAGAATTATCCTTTAAGCTTTATCTTAGATGTTATAGTAGACTGGTTTTCTCTCATTAATGTGCTAAAATGCATCAAGAGGCTCCATATTGGGGGAATGTTATTGTAAGAATACAGTTTCTATCATGCTCTGACAAACCGAGCGTCTAAACACAGACATTCAAGATATTCGTGATCCATAGTGATGACATGTGCATAGCTGAAGCCTGATCCGTGACGCAGGCTCTCCCATGTGGTGAAAACAGCTTCCCAATGTCACACAGCTACCTCTAACAGACTGCTGAATCACTGCGAGCAGGGACAGCACAAACACACACTCGTCCTCCCATACACCAGCAAAACAAACAGTCTCCCTTTTCTCTCTCTCTCTCTCATGTCCCCTGGTGTTGCTGTCTGTTGTTTCGCCTTCCCAGTCCAACTCAGGTGCTCCGTGGACATACGGCGCCCTTGCAGAGTCCCTCCAGTCTCCATTAGACAGCAGAAGGTCGCCCCTGTCTCTCCATAAACCCCCAGCAGCTCCATCTGTCTGTGTTCACCTCTGAATGCTGCGTAAAATATCTGCTCATCCAGTTCTGTCACATTTTGTGTTGTCTGTATCTGTATTTGTCCCTCTCTTTTTTTCTGTTTCTCCTTTTTAGACTACCCAGCAGACACGTTTTCAATGGAGGATTTCATTGCACAGTCCAAGTCAGACCAAATGAAGATAAAATGTTTCATGAAATTGCAACACAGACCAGAAAGAATTTTACCACATTTCAGCCCTGATTTAACCAAAAAAAATGCAAGTGGCTTCTTTTAGATTTGGCTCAACATTTTCACTTCACTTCTTAAGTGCTGGTGGTTCAGCAATTCAAAATACTGTCTGTGTAATGGCTATAAGATGACTGATAAAGGCCCAATCTCATCAGCTGCCGTTTTCTCTTCCTTTGTCCATCTATGTGCATGAAAAACTCACTGTTAGAACATAAGCCACCACTCAATGTAATGTAAGAAGAAATGGGATTGTTAAATTTAGGAAACCTGATTGTGGTTTTCCTCCTGTGCAGTAGATAAATCCTAATGCTCCAGCCACTGTGAAATCTGAGATGTCCATTCAGGTTCATTGGTAAGTTACATGCATTAAAACGAGACAGGGAGGAGATGAAACAAAGTAAACAAAATGTGGTGGAAGAAGAAAAGGAGCTCAGGTTATTTAGCAGTGATTTAATTAGACAGTCTTGCACTGACGCTATCTGTGAGGAGATAGCCAGTGGCCAGACAGAGGAAGAGAGAAGATTAAATAGATTCCCTCCAGTTCAGCTCTGCGCTCAAAGCTGACTTTGCACTGACATTCATCTGCCCAGAGGTGGAAGACAGAGATAGAGAGTGACAGGGAAAAGCTACAGAGAGAGACAGAGAGATGTAGACAAAAAAGGAGAATGACATGGCCAATAACACAACGTTCACCCTTTGATGGCTTAAAATACAGGTGCTGATCCTGAATAAAACATATAAGGCAGCCAGTATTCAAAGGGCTTGTGTGTGTGTGTGTGTGTGTGTGTGTGTGTGTGAGCATGTGGCAACCACAGTCGTCTGTGGTTTTAAGGAGGTTCTGTATCCAGTAAATCTGTTGATCAGTGAGGTTCCATTTCAGACAGTTGAGACAACAAAAGATGGAAGTTTTAAACTATTCCCACACAGATGAACAAGAAACACTAAAATTCTGTTTAATAACAACATTTTATTTGGCTTCAGCTCACAAAAGCTCCACCAATGAGCTATAAAGCACTGAGTAGGGCACATAGTGAAGGGCTGTTAGATGTCAGACAGCTGTCATCTTTTTATGTCTCTTTCTTTCTTTCGACACATTATTGAAAATAAGTACGATAAATTGTGCATTAATTCTCAGTTTTCTATCATTTTATACACTGTTTGAGGACCTCCCCTTGATCTCTGGGGCTATTTTCTGAAAATGTATACAGTAAATTACAACAGTTTCCTTTGTTAGTTATGTTTCCCTCTGAAACATAAAGCATAAACATAAAGGGTTAAAAGCTAAAAGCTGGGACAAGCTTTTTGTCTGACTCCCACTTTGTAATTCAAGATGTTACATCAGTGTTTTCTACACAAATTTTTGTAGTGTGAAGTTTACATAAGAGGTAAAGACATCTTGTTTGTTCCAGTCTAACATACAGTGTGAGGAGTTGTGGAAATGCAGCAATACATCCTGTTTTTCCTGACAGTTAACAAGAAGCAGAGCAACATTTCATTTCTGGTGGTGACACATTGACAATATGGCCCACACACATATCCTTGATCTTACAGCAGACAGAGGCTGCAGTTAACCATCACCATGCTGTGTGGTTACAGATACACCAGATTAACAGATGAATGAGGAACAGAAGGGCAACTACAACTCACAGACACACTCACGCAAATGTAAATATGCCAGCAAAGTGAGAAAAAGCAGCAGATATTAGCCTGTTTGTAAACATCTTGTTTGTGTGTAGCTTATCAGCATGACAGAGAGTGTTCAGAATCAGAAAAAACACTTCTAGAGCCAGATTAAGTTTGCATGTGAGCTTCTCCACTTACAGTCGCAGACACTCTGTACAAGCGTTACTGCACATCTTACTAAGCAGATTTCTGATGAAAGTGCAAAGCTCAGAACTCTTCTTGTGCACTCCCATTACACTACACCACTCTCACAGATGAATGAAACAACCACACACACACACACACACACACACACACACACACACACACACACACAGACTCTGTGCTAGAAGTTTCACTCCCTTCCAGTCAGGAAGTCGCCCTTTATCACTATCACTCCTCTCTCGATCCTCCCTTCTTTGCAGCAGAACTGATTAATCGCTAAAACTGTTAACAAATCAGTCTGGTCCTCTGCTCTCGACAGATTTATAGAAACTCTCTGGATGCTCTGTGAATCCAAACTGGCCACTTTGGTCAAATATACACTTGGAAACTGGCTGACATCAGTGTCTGGAGGTTATAGCAGTTCATTTCTCTATTAGTCCCATTTAACAGCCTAATGATTTTATCCTTCCCTATGAAATGAATGGGCTGATGGGAAGGTTGGAGACCAAATATCAGCCTGTGTCTGCTCTGATTTAGATGAAAATGGGAGAGATTATGTCTCTAAATGGGTCCAAGGCCACAGGACTGCTACTCAGTTCAGATACATTTCTTCCTCTCGCATGGTATTTCATAAATCTAGCCATTATTTAGACACACTGAGTTCTCAAATGGACCTGCTTGCCTTCACAGCGCCTTCTGTGGTTGATGGGGGATTTTTATCGCAACTGTTAAGGCTCTGCCTCCACCTCCACCAGCTTGCTTAAAGTACGGATTAATATGAGAAACACATTTTCACCATACAATGATTTTGCATTAAATAAAGTTTCAGTATGCTGACTATGGCCGCAACTAATGATTATTTTCATTATCGATTAACCTGTCTGGATCTATCAATTAATTAATCATTATGTACAGACCATGTTAGAAAATGGTGAAAACACGTCTATGCTAGTTTCCCAGAGTCGACAGTGACTTCCCCAGATGTCTGGTTTTTACTGACCAAGAGAATAAGGAAACCAGGAAATAAGTGGGAAATATTCACAATGTCAATTTGGCTCAGCAAATATTAATCGATTCAGTCATTTATTGATTATCAAAAGCGTTGCCAATTTATTTTCTGTAGACTGACAAACTGATTCATTGACTAATCTTTGCAGCTGTAGTGCTGATGCATCTGGTTATGTATTGCAGTCAAGCAATAATGTAATATATGATGCACAGTTTTCCCCCCAGGAAGAAGTATTAATGTGACATACATGTGCAGTGGTCTGGTCAGTACCAAAGACAAAGGTTTTAATGTCAAGCACAAACTAAACCAAACTAAATTACACATATTTGCATAATGTAAATGCAAGAGTATGTGTTAAGAGGGCCAGATAGTGTTTATGGGCTCAACATTCCTAAATCTACTGCTGACAATGTTATTACATGAGGCATTCAGCTACAGCAGAGAGAGGACCACTTCCTCTTTAAGACTCCTGCTTCTAAAGTGCATTTAAATTGCCAGCAACCTACAATCCTGGAGTGAAGTAAGTTTCTATTTCTAACATGTGACCAAGCTGATAATGTGTTTTGGATGTAACCGATGTGTTTTGGACCAGCTCTGTGAGAAGACAGCTTGCTTTGTTTGAGTAGGTTGTTTGTGGCGATGCATGTGCTCTAATGTCACAACCACAGACTGGGTGCACGCCTTCATCTGCCGCAGGAATGTATGACATTTATGATCATAGAGGGGGGAAAAACAACTGCGGAGTGGTGCATTATTATTGTTACAGACCTCCACCACGTTTAGAGGAGGTGGGGTCCGAGTAAACAAGAAGACAGAGAGATGTTTGTATAATAGGGGGGAAAAAATCAACCACTGCTCAAAGGGAAATAATTTTCTGTCAAAACAAAGAACAGCCTTGGCTGAACATAAGAAAACATTTGACTGTGAGCGATTATATACAAGTACATTACACCAAAATTAAGCCCAGTATGTATAGAAATAAAGTGATGCTGCAGATGATTAGAAACTACAGATTTATATAAATACTGTGATTAGAATGATAACCACCTGACCAGAGAAAGAGAGTGTAGACACCATAGGAATAAAGGCCTTTGGTGCTCAACTCATTTCCTAGCAACTACACAGCCATCTGCAGCTGTTGGCATGGTGAGGAGCAGCTAGAATTACTGAATGAGAAGAGTATGAAGAGTCTTCATGTTTTATCACTCAAGACGATTCAAATTACAAAGATCACTTTTGCATTTTGTAAAGGAACATCTGTTTAGATACAACCGAAAATAATGAAAGTGATGCATGTAACACTTTTGTAGATTTATAGATATCTTATAGACAATCTATATATCTATATCTATTTAGACTGAGGCACACTGACAGTTTCTAAAAAAGCCAATCCATTAAGTCAGCAGGTCAGTATTATTGGTTAGTAGCTCATCACAGATACCAGTGTTAGCATATATTTTGGATGTTGAGTGAAAAGGAATTGTGGTAAAGAAATATTAAAAATATGTCTGTAGTCATTTAAAAACAGTGACACCCTTAAATGGTTTGTTCACCAGAGAGAGCACTGACACGTTTACTTTTCAACTACACATATTACACCTCTGTAGTGACCAGATTTAAGGGATCCTGTCAAAAATGATCGGTACTCGCATAATGGTGACATATGTATTAACTAATGCG
>BRZM01003528.1:0-11931 GCA_033238685.1 Lates japonicus
GTCACCCTCAGATGATATTCAGAGTCTTATTACTAATTCATAAAGATCCCACTGTATTTGTTGATAGTCAGAATTGGTTTTGAGGATGTTTCAGTGCAGCTGGATATAGTTCTGTTTAAAAACCTGCATGTAGAGGTAGTGAAATGATCAAGAACCTGTCATGCACTGAAAGCTGGATTCACATATGTGGTCAGATTTGCAGCCTTGTACTTTAATCAGATAGATCCTAAATTAAATCATTATTTTGGCAGATTGTTGACTGTATTTTATTGAAAAAACTCAAACAATACCCACTGCTATGAAGACCTATTAATGCTGGTCAAGGGTACAGATCCCACAAAAACCCAATTTATGTATCTCAGCTATGTTGCACTGCTTTCAGCTTTGCATTTTATCCCAGAAAATTAAAGAACGGAGCTGCTCCCTAAGACCTGAAATGCCATGTCAAGGTTCTTGTGGCCGTGCTGTGCTGCTGGCTCTCCAGCTCCGCTCCGTGCCAAGGGGGCAGCCGTTGCTCCTGGAGGGGTGCCAGATTACAGTGAACTTCTGAAAACACAGCACAGCAATATTTGACTGACGGCCATAATGAAAATTACGTTATAGCTGAAAAGCCCTTTAAACAAATCACTTCATTTTGCTTCAGTGAGCTGGTTGATACAAGTGGAAGCCCCTGGATCTATAAGCAGTTTGAAAAGTACTGGAGTCATATAGTTGTGCTGAAAATTAGGCCATAAAGAGAATTTATTGCAACATTATACATTATTTGGATTTTTACTAGAAAATGCTGTTGCAGGGTTGCATTGTGAATTCCAAAGCTGCAAGAGCATAATCCCTCACATTACAACCGTAGCCATACTCCTCACTTAAGTTTAAAATGGCACAGAAATGCCATTAGCACTGGCTTGTTTGCGCTATAAACCAGTGGGTGAAGCAGTGCCTGCAATACACTGGTTTCCATGTTTGTAGTAAACAACTAGAGTAAGTCTGCCACACACAGCTGGTCTCAAATCTTTGGTTATTTTAGATTAATGCATTTGTATCCACGCTCGTTTAACGCTCTGCTCCTGCACTGCATGAAGAGATTCTCTCTGAGCTTCTCCCCCTCCTTCACTCTTTATCAGTTGGCCCAGGACCAGCTGGCTCAGTAGACCATCTCAGGTGCCTCACTCTGGATATAGGGATTAAAAAAAAGAGAGAGTAATGATAACACAGAGAGAGACATAATTCCTCAAATTGTGCGTGGTATGCAGGGAAGATTCCCTCTGCTCTACAGAATGGCCATATATAGTCAGGCCTAAGGCACCAGAGCCCCCGCTGACCTGCCTCCCCTGCCTGCTATGCATCCACAGGGCGTGCCAAGGCTGTGCCCAACAGTATTTTCATACTGTCACGTCTCTGTGTTCCATGTGCACGCATGTGTGCTGTTCATCCAGTGGTTAAAATCTGTGGTGAATTGACTGGATGCAGTGGAGTGTCTTTGGTGCGGTGCCAGCACTCACTGACAATCACCAGCAAGGTCATGCGGCTGAACACTCACTACGGCAAAAGCACTGACTGACAGGATGAGTTTTTAGTAGCCTTACTTGCTCTCTTGTACATATTGTTGGATGTTCTCAAAAATTCTCAAATTTCCTCCAGTGAGCTAATCCAAGAGCAGCTCATGCTACGTTGCTAAAGCTCAGCAGCTCCTCCTCTCCCTCCTCCATCTCCTTCCTTTGTTTTCTCCCCCAACCTTAGGGGCAGCCTCGCCCCTGCCCTCAGGACAAGAAGCCCTGTCCTCAGGGGGTCCCAGCTACGCCTGACGGGCACACAGGGTGGGAGCTGCTGCTGCTGCTGAGGAGGGAGTGGAGCCTCTCGCGCAATCTGTTTAATGCCTACCAGTGCCATATGGCGGTGGATGAGACTGGTGCTTACCTTGGGGCACTGGTTGTCAGCGATTAAAGCAACAAGGTGCTTTGAACGTTTGCTCAGGAAATGTAAGACATGCAAGAGTGTGGGTTTTATAAAATAGGCTGGTGCTGGAAAGTAAAAGATGCTCCAGGTTGCTCTTCAAATGAGCGAGGCAGTGGGTGAAGATCAGCTCACCACGCGGGGGGTGACTGGGAGATGTCTGACTTCACTTGAATCCTCATTGACCCCTGTGCTACTGCCAGACTTGCTGTCCTATAAAAGAGCCAGGCCTTTTTACTGCAGTCTGAATTATTGTATAGTACACTGCATTATTAAGGCATCATTGTTACTAATCCAGTATTGATATTTGAGAATAAACCAAAATGTGTTTTCATGCATTCATGTTTAAATTTCATATTTTAGAAAGGACACCACACGTGGTTATTATTAGGCAGATATTTTTCATTTAAACAATCAGCTTTCTCTGTGTGTGATGTGTACATGAGTAGTATTGGCAACACAATAATTAAAGTAAGATTTTTGGGATATCAGTGTTATAGAAATGTTTAATCTACAAGGACTACCTTGATTGAAAAAGGTCAAAATGTGGATGGAAATCGTCAAATTGTTGATGTAATAACGTGCTCCCCAAAGCAAGACAAGCAGAAACTCATAACTGTATTATCTATAAAATAATTTTGATTATAAATTGTTTTTAATGAATATTGCTCTAGTTATTCACACAGACCTTGTAGCAGTGGAGGGCTTGCCTGCTTGCCTAATGAATGACTTGTATAGGACTCCTTGGTAAAGGTCCTGGGAGCCTGGGTGCTGATTGGTTGTTTAGCTTTTAGGTCAGAATCCGGGGGTGTTGAATGTGTCACACACACACTCTCTCTCTCCTCCTCTGTCATTCACACACTGTGTTAGCTTGCAGGCTTGTAAGAACATTCATCGGTTCTCTTTTTTGAATAGTTGAAATGTGCGAAACATTTCAAGCTCAAGTGAAAGCGGTGAATGTCACACACACACTCTCACACACACTCCTCCACTTTGCATCCTCTCGAGCTGACACAGTGTGCATCTCTTTTGTCCCCATCTCCCCCACAGTGACCCTCTCCCTAATGGGTGTCACAAGACCCGCGGCGTCCGCTGACTGTCCACGCTGCCTGAACAAAACTCCCTGTGTTTGTCGCTCCGTGCGTGTGTGTGCAAATCTGTGTGTAGCTCATTGAGCCACCTCATTACCCGAGTGGTGTTGAGATGAGACACACAAAGGCGCTGGCAGACGAGACAGTCTCTTGCTTGTCTCTCTCCAGTGCCTTTACTCAGTCGACAGCTCTTTTCTCTTCAAGATCACATTTCCTTGAGAAATCTCTTGTTTTAATGTGCTAACGTGTTGCACCTCAGTCCACATCAGGGATGGGATTTCCTCCAGACTAAGCAACTTGCTTCTATTCATACCACATACAGTTGAAAAACCATTTCCGCAACAAGCAGATGACATCATACTAGGGCTGAGGATAGACATACACAGCCATAGTTTGCAGCACTTGGTTACTGACTTTTCTCTCTTTAATTTTCACACCGTTCAAGTGTTGTTGCAATGTTGTTAATTCCTGTTTAGTCATGAGGAAAGCCTCCACCGTGCATCTTTGATCCTTTACAGCAGCCAGCTGCTGCACTCTAATCAATAGATGCACAGTCACATCAAACTGGCCTCTCGTTTCAGGCTCTTATTCAGCTTCCCGTGCGCGCTTGCCCTTCCCATTCACATCTTTTCTCGCTCTCATTGCGTCCCTTGTCCCGGCCTCTCTCCTCGTCTCTCCCCTCGCTGTCTTGTCTTTTATCCTCCCTCCGCTCACATCACCGTTTCCCTCCCTCAGCCTCCACCTCTCGCTCTCTGCATCTTTGTCTTTGCCACTTCCATCCTCACATCTCTGGGGAGAGCTGGAGTGGAGGCAGCAGGGCTGAGGCTAAGTGTGTGTGTGTGTGTGTGTGAGAGAGAGAGAGAGAGAGAGAGAGGGATAGAGAGAATTGGGTCAGTATGCTGGTATGCAGCAGTATAAAGTGGTAGGGCCCAGAGAGACAGGGGCAAGGCACAGCCCTGGATGTTGTGCTGCTGATTACTGCTGATTGATCATTTCTCTCCCTGGCATTCATCTGATATATGTGTTGCAGAAGTGTGCGTGTCTGTGTGTGTGTGAGCAAGTCTTGAAATGGACTTATGTTAATATCTTTGGAGGCGCTGCATCTGCCTGAAAACCTCCTGAGGTAGATGGAGGTTGTGACCTTCCTGTTTATCAACTTCTGTCCACCTGCCTACTCACTCTGCCAGTTCAAATGTCACCTTAGATCTTCACATGACCTCGCACGGGGTGGAGGGGGAGGTTCATCCATCCCTCATTACCACAGCTCTACCAGCTAACACACACACACTTTCACCGGTGACCTTTTGAGGAATCAAACCTCGGCACCCAGCAGTTCTCTCCCTCCCTCTCCCTGTGTGAACTAATAACACGAAACCGAGTTTGTTTTGCACCTACACGGCTAGTTAGAAAGCATGTCGCTCAATTTGAGCTCTCTGTTGTGCAATGGCAGCGTAGGTTGACCTGGTTAGAAAGCCAGCCGCAGGTTTTGAAATAGTTGCTAAGTGAGATTGATCGTGCATTAATGTGAGAGATGTAGAGAGGGAGAGGTTCATTGTGTGCTGCTGGTCAATCAGGATGCAGTGGGTACGAGCCTTGTAGGAAAGTGTATGGGAAACAGCACTTCCCTCCCACCCCCCTTTGTCCACACTGACTCTGTGGGCAGACCACTAACGATACTGCTGAGCATTACTGCTCAGTTCTGTTAAGTGAAAATCCACCCTAAAACATGAATCGCTAGTTTCCCAACAGCGATCTTGGACAACTGTTCTCAATTTAAGTGCGGTACAAATCTGGATCCACTCCACTAACGGTGAAACATTGTGGACATTGTGACAGCACCTGAAGTGTGTTTTCTTTAACTGGTGCTGGTGGCACAGTTTCTAGTTTATACATGCTTGTGAAATAATACACATTTAATGGGAAAGTTCAGTTTCTACTCACCCCCTTATGTCAGCACTCAGTTTAATAGAGCAGCCTCGATTATTGAGTTTCAAGCGTTGAGTGAGATTTCTCCACAGCATTGCTAATTGAGCTCTCATAGAACGGCCTATTTTGTTTTAGGGTAGATTTTAACATAACGTAGGCGTGTAGGCAGTAAGTCACAGTGGTTTTAGAGCTGGAGAGAGGCCAGCAGCACATCTGGCCATGGTTAAGAGGAGCTGTGATGGAGGAGTGGAGATGGAGGCCAGGGAGGGCTGAGTGATAGCTCGGTGCCTCAGATAACCCCTCCGCAGCCACGCCTAGCTGGCTGCTTCAAGGGGCCCTTCAGGGCCCAACCACAGCCCCATATCCGTTCAAAGGTCTGTGTCGCAGGGGCCCAACCACAGAACTAGAGCCGAACTGGTCAGTCGATTAGTCGATATTCAGAATTGTTGACAAATTTGTAATTGAATGATTGATTAAGTGGCTTATTGAGGAAAATCCATAACATTTCCTTTTCCCCAGCTTCTCAGAATGTTCTGCTTTTCTGTTGGATATCATTGTAAAATTAATATTTTTGTTTGTGTTCTGACATATTTTAGACTAAATGATGGATCAGTTAATCATAAAAATACCCAACTAATTGATCACTACTGAAAATAATTGTTAATTGCAGCCCTGTATAAGACAGTTGGCCTTTAAAAAGTCAGGAGAGAAAATTGTTGTCATGTGGTTTGTCAGTTCTGACAGGATGACATGTGGTAAGTTGGCAAAGAGCACAGTGGACATTAGACTAGATATTACTGTGTCCATCCACAAGATCAGTTTTTGATATCTGTTGCCAAGATTAGACCTGAGGAATCTTTATTTACTTTGATCCCTCTTCATGGTAACCAAATGTCAAATGCTTCAAATTAGTCTGTGACACTCTTCCTTATACCTCTGTGACCCAAAAGCCCCATGTATGACATGAGTTGGAGTATGTGTTCAGTCTGCATTTGACCAGCTTTTGGCAGAAAGTTTGTGTCTGTCAGTGCTTGACTAAAAATTCTGCTCATCACGTTTTGCCATCATTCAGAAGTGACAGGTTGGTTTTACACTACAAGTTCAATAAGCCAGATGCTCCATTTCTTTTCTTAGGTCGGTCATGAATGCAGCACAAATTACGCTTTGTGCTCGATGATTAAATATCCTTGTGAATGAGAAGAGCATAATTTATGGCTCACAAGGCTAGAAGTGCTCTCCAATAACCATAATAAGTTAATCGTTGTGTAGTTACTGTAGAAACCTGCCCAAAGCCAAGAAGTGCTGGATTCATGTTGAAACTCAGGGCAGGAGCAGAGCCTGGTTGATTAGCCTTAAATAAAGTACATACTGACATATAGTCAGATTCAGATTCAACTCTCAAATACCAATATCTGTGGTGGCCCAAAAAGTCCACTTTTGGATAAGCTGTAGTCCATTATATTTTTTGTTAAATAAAGATTAAAGATAAAGGGTTTGGTTAAGACCAAAAGGGCACAAAAACTACATTTACAGCTGTGATTATTTTGATACGTTATCACTGGTTTATGTAAAATGATTAATATATGAACAGAGAAAATGATCCTTTAAAAGAAACCTTAAAATGGCTGATTTACGGTCACATTGAGAATACATAGCTGAGAAGTATGCTGGATATGATGTTGACTTTGGTCCTCTCTATGATTTTGTTTGCCAGTCCCTCCTAGAATAACCTAGTTAATAGTAGATTTGCAGGATCCATTGAGCAAACTTGGCTGCATCCTCTCTCCAAATAAAACTTTCCAAAAACTTGCCCATTTATAATTTGTGCTGATTCACATCATCTGTAATGACTTGTGCAGTGCAGTGTCAACCCCAAAGTAACTGCTCAGTGTTTTCCTTATTCCAAGGACAATGGCTGGTTGGTGGGAGGGGATAAAAGCATGGCAGGGAACTTGTGTGTGTGATCCAGGCACTCATCTGATTACTCATGTCCTAATGTTGTGTAACCTCAGTTGTTTTGTGGTATCAAAATGCAATAACCTTGTGGCCTAGATAACCCTATCTCCACCCAGAAGCTGAGAGACATTTGAGTTTATATGACCATAAATCCTTCAGGCTCACAGAGAAGGAATCACAACAAAAAACACTTTGCACATTCATATCCTCACCTCCAGGTATCTATTCCAAACTAAGTCTTTAAATCATCAATAAACCCAATGTAAACAGACACCTTTGATAGGCTGTCGTAGGTTTACACACATTTATCTAGGCACTGTCAGCTATAAAATTGTAAGAATTAACAGCTTTGGTTTATTAACAGCCAAAAAGAGAGATGGATGGCTTTGTTAGTGAGCTGGAGTACTTTCTGGAGAGCAGATACAGGATTGGCTTCTTGATTCTTCAATTCCTGACCTCTTTTCTTTGTGCAAATTTTTATGGCTGTGAAAGAGAAACCACTCGCCTCATATGGAAATTAAAATATGACACCATTTAACCTCTGCAGGTGCGGTGTTGTGTTGTGCGGTGGCCTTTAGTTCTTTAAACAGCATCGCTTCCTGTCAGTGTTGACTCTCTTTTGGGGTTTGTAGGTGCAAACAAAGTGATGATTCTTTCAGAGACAATTTGAAATCCTTTCTCAAAACTTAGACACTCCTGCTTTAGACAGAGACATAGGGAGAACTGATGCACACATCTGAGTTGCCAGCTTTTTTACTGATTATTTAATTAGTAATATAATAGAGCTTTTAATTATCCATTCATCTGTTGATTATTTTCTCGATTAATCGATTAGTCATTCGGACATTTTCCCAGAACCCACAGTAATGTCCTGTTTGAGGTTGACTGCTGAGTTCCTCTTGGTTACACCTGTGACCTGCGAACCCAGCAAAGTGGACTGCGTCAGCGCTAGCAGCTTGTACGCAGGGAGCTGACAGCCATAATGTCAGCTTCAGTGTTGTTTTTGTAGTGGCGACCCCTGGGATCAAAGTGAAGAGGATTAAAGGCATTGTAAAGTGTCTCTTATCCCCCTCTCCTGCCCAGTGAAAAGAGAGGGCCCCTAAGCCAGCATGGCTTTTATTGTCATAATCCATACAGTTTCAATTGACTATGGAATGCACTGGCTAAGATGATGGTTGTGGTGTGGGTGGGGGTGTCCATATGTGTGACTGAGTTGGTAAGAATGTGCTTTTATACGTGTCACCCTTCTGCAAGTGTGCACGAGGTCTGTACAGTGTGTTGATGTATGTATGTGTCTGAGACAGTTGCTGCAGTGACCAGCAGTATCACTGCAGTGTTGTCCGAGAGAGGAAGGGGAATACCCGTACCCATCTGGGCCAGCTCCCAAAAATGTCCCATGTTTTATCTCCTCTCAGAGTCAGGGGGCGGGGGGTGGGGGGAGGTTGAAGAGAGGCCTCTATTTCAGTCCTTTGTTTATGTAAGGAGTGGGGTGTTAGGAGAGCAGAGAAGTCTGGGAATGTTGGGTCTATATAGCTTGGGAATAACATGTTCATCTGTGGTGTGTACTGTTTATAGTAAGTTTATGTGGGCTGTGGGATACATGTGTCTTGAGATTGTAAACAGATTGTGAACAGTTAAATAATTGATTTCAGTTGACTGATTTTATTGGTGAATCAGTTTATTTTCTTGTGTATTTTGTCATAATTTTGTTTATAAAATGTCAATGACAATGTCTTCACAAACATCAGTCCAAAAACCAAAGATATTCAATTTGCAATCATGTAAAATAGAGAAAAAAAACAAATCCTCACATTTTAGAGGCTGAAATCAGCAAATATCTGGTATTCAAAATAGTTGCAGATTAATTTTCTTATCATCAATTAATCAACAACTCATCTCAGATCTAAATACAACACAAATTATCACATTTTCACAGCGCAGCATCACCTGATTAATCAATTAGTCACTCGACAGAAAATTAATCTCCAACCTCTTTTATATTTGATTAATTGTTTTTTTGTCCCTCAAACAAAAATGCTTCATTGTAAATTGAATATTGATGGGTTTTTCACTGTTAGTCAGACAATCGAACACATCGCTTTGGGCTCTATGATTGACATTTTTCACTATATTCTGACATTTTAATTAATTAATCATGAAAACAATGCGTAGATGAGACTATAAATTGCAGCCCTACATACAGAGTGTATAAAAATACAAATATACAGCTTATAAATTGTGCATTTATTAAATTTACCAGGCAGTACAGTGGGATACATTCACACTCTTTGTTTCTGGCAGTAACACGTGCACAAGCTTCCTCAGCTCATTAATCATCACCCAGTTGACAGTTAATAACAGCACAATGAGTTTGCCATGTGGAGTGCGAACACTCACCTCTGTTTTGTTTCTTCGCAGGGACGACATGTCAAGACTGGACAGCTGGCTGCCATCAAGGTCATGGACGTCACAGAGGTAAAGCCCAAACTATATGTTGTTTCAGCTTTGACATCACAGTGGAAGCATGTGTGGCAGCAGCAGTGATCTGCAAAGGGCTGCAAAGTCCTGTGGAAATAAAGGCACCCTATAATGCAGGTTTGCTTGTTCATGACTAATCTTAAACACAATCAGACATTTAGTAACAGGTTTCACATGTATGCTTTGTACATTGTGATTTTCCAGTCTTCCCCTGAAAGTTACAGATTAGTCATGTCAGGTGGTTTTTGCTGAGCTTTATGTCGCAACCTCTTCAAGTGAAGAGGAGGCTGTACGTGTGCTGCAGCGTCTACTGAAAAAAATTGGTCAAATATGAAAATTGGATGCTCTTTGGGAACATCGTACTTGGATATATTTGAGTCTTTGCCCTTATTGTCTGGTTAATATTAAAATCAGTAGACATTCCATCACATCTGACGTCTTAATCTGTTTGGGCTTGCAGAGGAGAAAATGCCATGTTTTGTAACGACTGCCCCCCCACCCCCTTCATAATAAACAGCAGGGGAAGGGCAGAGGCAACAGGATGCTTTTTGAGTGAAGTGCGTCATTTAGCGGCCAGCGGGCTGCCCTCAGCTGTGGGAGGTCCTGTCTGCAGATGAGAGCAGGCACACAACCACACATGCACATATGTAGAAACACAAAGCAGAGGGTTTCAGAGTAGCATCAGTGAAGGCCAGCAGGGCCAACCACCCACACAGCCATAATAATGATGGAGGAGTATGGGCATAATCATACTGTACACACACACACACACACACACACACACACACATTCACAATAACAGGCCTTACATCAGCTTCCCTTGGGGAGCAAAGTAGCAAAATAACGTCATCAGCCAAATTTCACCAATGCATCACTCCCCTTATAAGGATACATTTACACATACAGTATTCCCAGTGTATCCCAACACTGTGATCATCATCAGCCTGACAGAGGTTAGTGACGCAGCAGCAGATAGGCTGTGTGTCCCGACTTGCCTGCTGCCACTCCTCACATAAGCCTACGTCACGATGAATCAGTTATATACTTGACTGATTTGTTATCATGTATAACCAGTATAGAGAATATTGCCCAACTGTTTCCTGCTCATACACAAAGTGTGCCTGAAAGACATGTAGGAACTTACAGGCAGAAGTGCTTCTGTTTAATTGTTTGTCACATAGAGCAGGCTCCTCTACCTATACCTCTGAGGCAAAACCTGTTTTACCATGTGTTGTAAGTGCAAACCAACAGTTGGTTTCCCTTTAACATGTCTGTATGTTAGAGCAGTACACATTAGTAGATAACACTGACTGATACTAGATTGCCAGACAGCTATTATAACACATCATTCTGCAACCAAGCCAGACTTTTATTAGCTGCACATGTCTGACTGATTCATCATGTATTGTCTCTCCACCATTAACTCACCTACTGTGAGTTTTAAGTCAGTGTGTGACTGTGGTTTAGATTTGCGAGGTGTTAGTGTCGACAGAGAGCATTTCTTTTTAAACTGTATACAGTTAGAACATTTCAATTACATATTATTATTACATATACAGCTTAATTAGTTTTTGCTAATCAGTTATAACTGTTACCTCATGCTTTCTGTGGGTTAGTGAGGCCATGTTGCACTCTCTCCTCTGTCCTGGCTGCACTAGAGCTCATCCACAGGCATGCTGGCCTGTCCAGTGTCACTCTGACCCACATTCTCATCTCTGCTCCACATTCTCAAATCCAAACACTCCTCTCCTCCGCCGTCATACGGGCCTGAAGCTAAAAATGCCTTTCTACTTTGAGGATCTATTTTGTCTGTTTGTATATAAACTGAACAATTTGGCCATTTGTTTTTGTTTGTGTAGCTGTTGCGTACTACTTTTTGACAAACTGGTAAAGGCCATGTTTGTTGTTTGTGGTTTTAAATGCTGTTTACATCATATCAGTCTTGTTTTAACTTGCTGTTTTGTTGAAGTTTTTTCCTCCAAAATATATTACGTAGCTTTTAACATCTGTTCTGCGTTCCTGTTGAGCCTGTTACAGATTTGTTTAAATTTGCTGTTGTTAACAAACAGATTTTTTCCATATGATTGATCTTGAAAATTCCAAGAAACGTCCATTGACTTAAAGAAATTAGAATTTTCTTGTATCATATCCTCTTGAATCATGCATAAAGATTACGTGTGATCTAGCACCACAGACTAATAAATGTCGAGTTGACATATTGTTTTCTCTCATATCCTCTGCGCCTTCAGTTGACGAAAGCTCCACTCCTCTCTTTCTCTCTCTCTCTCTCTGACACACATCACCATATGATTGTGTCTGTCTCCCCCTCACCATGTGACTTGTGGCAGCGAGGCTTTCACAGTCGGGAATGTGATAATCCAACAGCTGCACAGCAGAAAGGGGGGTAGATGGGGGGTGTTGGAGAGGGGGAGTGCGCACAACAGAAAGGCTTACGTCAACTCAAACGAGTCATGCAGCAGCAGTATGGCCGCCTGCATACACAGCCAACTGCCATTTTGCTATAGGTGAT
>BRZM01003530.1:0-32988 GCA_033238685.1 Lates japonicus
TTTTCTTTGAGGCAGTGTTTAGTCTTTACATCAGCCTGTGACAATTTATTTGACAGTGATATATTACTGTTTAACAATACTACACAAACATATGTAATCATCCAATAATAATCCACTGTCAGCTAAACAGAAATACCATGAGACTAATTAAAAGTTATTATCATAACATGGGAAGATTCACTATACTGGTATCATATGTCTAAACCAGTTGTTATTGCTGTGGTGGGACTTGTGTGATTGTTGTAATACATGTAAACACAGATAAATACTTATTACACAACCTTTTTAGCTGACTGAGAGTTTCCATAAGGGCCTAATGAAGGGCTCTGTGTGTGTGTGTGTCTCTCTCTCTGTGTGTGTGTGTTTACTAAACAGAGGTCACCCTTGCATTTTTTTGTCCTTGCAAATATGCCCCTACATGGAATCAAGTGTCAGTTACTCAGTTAGTTTCATGTTGTTGCTTGAAATTTAGACTTACAATAATACAATAAATAATATAAGAATTTATTTTAGTGTTCAATATCTCACCAAAGGTTTGTGACATTAAGATAGCTGTTATTAAATCACAATTGGATTTATAATGCGTCTTCCTTCTTGTTCTCCCCCTCTTTTTTCTTCTTACTCATTTGCTCTCTCATTAACCCATCAGACACTCGCCACTTACCTCCAGCTGCCCCTCAAATGAAGCATTTTTAACCTTGTAACTATAGCTGTGGACCGGGATGCTAGTGAAGTGGAAACACTGCTGCTGACTAATGACCTTGGTAAATGCAGGTTAGTACTGTCTTTGCTCAGCAGTGGAGGCAGCAGCAGGCGGAGCAGTGCGTTGACCGTCTTTCGTGATGTTAAATGCTCATCTGAGCTGGTGTGTGGTCTGACAAAACTCTGTTTGTTTCCCTTTTCTAGATGACTCTGAGGTGTGCAGTGAGTACAACAGATTACGAGGAAAATTCCTTTATATTTGTTTATTGAGTGCATTTTACTGTGAAAATATTTCTTTAAAAATAGCATGAAATCTTTTTCATTTGATTCTGACATTAACATGAGACACATCCCTCACTGTGTTTCAATGTAAAACACAGAAATGTGTTTGCGGTGTTGGACTAGCTTTAAGACAAATCCCATCCCACCCCCATGCAGTAGCGATGATGTTGCAACCTCTGCATGTTTAGTGTAATCGTGTAGCTGTGTAAGCAGAGGCTGCAGGTTAGCACCGGGCGATGTGGGCTCCTGAGTGGAGTCATCACAGGTTCCTGCTGCCTCCTCCTTTGGCCTGAGAGCAGCAGCAGCAGCAGCCTCTGTCCCCCTGTCTGTTTACACGGCCCAGATTAACCTGGCACTGAGTTTTAAATGGTGCACCGGTTAGTCTGCGGACAGAGTGCATGTCTGTGTGTGTACGTGTCCTCTGTGTGCGTTTGTTTGTGTCGGCCTAATGGGAGTTTGTGTGTGTTTAAATAGACTAGAGGAGCTGGAGTGTAGCTGAACACAAACAAACACTGTGTATCTCTATACAGACCATCCATCCGAGCGTAAAGGTCACAGGAAGAGAGACCTGATCCTGCAAAAGTGCCACTGAGCAAGGCACTGAAAAGTCTGTACCAAATAAGTCCACAAGAGTTGAATCCTGCTCTCCTCCTCCTAAAAGATCAAACTTTTATATTTTAATTTCTAACTCCATTTACCATAGTAACAGCAGCCAGGAGGGGGAAGCCCTCATAGTTTCAAATCACCTGAAACTAAAGATTTTAGAGAGTGAGAGGTGTGTGTAGGACAGAAATTAAATGCAAACCAGGAAGAGCAGAGTAACTCATCCTGACATAAGCTCACAGCTGCACGCATAAGGGACCACATAAGATTTTTCAAAACACCAACCTCTAAACACCCATTATCACATTATCTAACGGTAAGTATGTTCAGAAAGATTTTTCTTAAGGAAATAAACAGAATGTATTATCCTGTACAGTGCTGTGCTTTCTTACAGTGCGTACTGCGGTTTCTGAATCTACAGCTTCCTTGGTAAAATCAACTTCAAAGTGTGCTGTAAATGTGCAGATTGCCAGCCATAAACCATATCAGAAAGAGGTTGTGAAAGAGAAACACAAAGTCATTTTAACTGCTGCTATACTGCAGAAATAAATGAGCAGACTCTCCCTCGATTTTAGGGGCTTAACTTTACTCTTGTTTTCCTGCCATGAAAGTATAGCCAGGATCGGACTGTTTCCAAATTACACAATGACAACTAACATGTTCAGTTAAAAGGGTAATGCTGGTTGATCCTGTATTTCCTGGTATTAAAATACACCAGCATACAGAGACGTATATTCATCCAAACACACACACACACACACACCACAGTAAAGGCAAACAGCTTTCAAGTCATAAGGTTGAGACACCTTAAACCAACACTACTAATCAAAGAAAAACTCACGCCACTTATTTTACAAGTTCTTATGGTCGCGAGATGGTTGATAAAACTGAACACATTATTACTAATACTACCACATACTAACATATCTGCATTCAGAAACCAGAAGTCCCATTAATGTGTTTGAAAGCTTGCATCTTGAATACTGAAATAGATAGGGTAAATGAGACAGTAGTAACACTGCTTATATTCACCACAAACCCTACAGCTGTGTTTTTTCCAGGTGTTTATGTGTGTGTGCGTGTGTGTGCGTGTGTGAGCGTGCGTGTATGTTTTATGGTCCTGAGAACCTTTAAGATACAATCTGGCCTTGACCAGTAGACTTTACTATTATAAACCTGTTCCTTATTACAGATTACAAGGAGGCAGGGGTTGAGGCCGTGTTTTGTGGTGTGTGTGTGTGTGTGTGTGTGTGTAGGGAGGAGGAGGTACTATCAGTAAAGCAGAGTTTATATGTATGTGTTCTCTGTATGAGTGCCTTGTCTGATGCGACACAGGAGTTTGTTACAGTGATCTGTACATTAGATACTGTGAACAGCTAATGGGCCCAGACAGAGCTAATCACTTGTAAATGCAAGCTGGTTCTGAAGTGACAACACATACACATACACACACTCACACAGAAAAAGCTTGTGTAGCTGCTGAGTGGCCTTCTCTACCGGCAGTAAAAGCACTCAGTGTAATGTCCAGTATTTTCAGTGGGCTGCTGTTGTGTTGGTCTGGCTGTGAATTATTTCACTATGAATTAAACATGATGGGAGTCCAATCTGCTAACAACAAAGGCTCCCAATGTTTTCAACCTGCTGACGAAGCCGCTTCTAATCTGCAGTAAAACGTCACGTTCAGGCAGGAGTCTGAATTTTGGAGGAGGCTTCCTTCTATGGTTCTTTCCTTCTTTTTGTCAGTCCACAACTTTGATCCAGACTGAAATATCTCATCAACTACTGAATGACCTGACATTCATGGCACCCAGAGGATGAACCCTAAAGACTTTGGTGATCCCTGGACTTTTCATCTAGCACCGCCACTAGGCTGACATTTGTGGTTTTGAGTCTCGAAGTCGATTGGATGAACTTTTGCACGCTCTTTCTTGCTCCCCTCACAGGAACATGCTGCCTCCTTTGCTGTAGACGGGGAATTTTTAAACCGTAATCAAAGTGTCACTGTTATTGATTTGACTGTGTGATTGTAGCTTACCGTATTAACTACATGCTGCTCCACAGTATGAAACACTGAGATTAACCAAGAGATTCTTTCACTTTTGCAGGGCAAAGTAACTGGTTTTGCTTTCTGACCTCATGCCCATCTATGTTTGCTTCAATGGCAACCTGCCAAAACCTCTTACCACCCAGAGCAATATAAACTGATAAATGTAGATGCTTGATATAAATATCTCCAAACTGTATCTCAGCACTTGAGCAATTGTATTTAGTTACTTTCCACCACTGGAATTAGGTGCCATATGCAGTCATATGTCATATGTATTTTGTGAGTCGTGGCACCAAGGCCCCTAACAATGGAAAACCTGCAGTAGCAAGTTTGTTTCTTTCAATTTCAAAATCTAAAACAATTACAGGGCTCCCAGGAACAAGCACAATGTTTGTGAACACAACTTACAGTGTTTTAGAATGGTTCAATATTGTAAACATTTTACTGTGTCTAGCTAGTTAATATTATAATAGTTCATATTACATCAGACTGGTCTACAGAAACTAGCTAGCACTTATTGGAAACCAGTTAATTTCACTTCATTTTATTATGTAATAATTCTCTCTTAGTGTAAGGGGAGAGGGTGCACCTTTGTCTCAAGACATAAAAAACCTGACAGATATAATGTTAATAGAATAATGTTAATTTCACAGGGGAGCTGAAAAATGCTGAGATTTCAGGTGGTGCAGACTTTCTTTAATGTGTTTTATCCTAATAACCACTGCACGTGCTAAAGTTTACTTGCTGATTCAGTTATTTGAACATGCATGACAGTGGCTGCGTGAGAAGGAGGAGAAGCCCACTGAGGCTGACTGTGTACTGACTTCAGATTTATGTGCAAAGCTACTGGTCATATGTGCAAGCAGACAAAAGTAGAAGCAGTGGTAATTCTTTGCTTTTGCTTTTCATCTATATTTTCCACTACTCTATGTGTTATCATACATGTTCGCAGTCGACACAGACACACACGCTAAAACCACACTTTCCACAGGCTGCATTTCTCACCCACGATCAACCCCTGAACACACAAACCCTCATGCGCACCCACACCCACACACTTACACCGTCTCTCTCTCTCTCTCTCTCTCCCCACTTCCTTCGTCTCTCTGACGCTCGCGGACTGTCCTGAAAGCAGCGCGAGCTCGCAGCTCACGCGGGTGAAGGGGAGGAGGAGGGTGGGGGGTTTCAGATCAAGATATCGGATCTTCTCAGGAGAACGCGCGCGGCCCTTCACGCGCTGTTACCTGCGCTAAATTGCCGCGACGGCGGACTGTCTCACTGCTAGCTAGAAGTTATTGGCGACCTCCAGTCTTCACAGAAACTCGGGAGTTATTTTTGGCTTTATTGGTCGAGTTTAACACAGAGGACACTTGCTATAAACGGGGGCGAGGAAGACTTCTGAAAAAGTGAGTATACTGAATCAACTCAGTGCAAACTTTAGAAAAACAGCTGCCCTCGCCTCAGTTTTAGAATGATAGAGGAGCTAAGCTGGTACCAACAGCCTGTTATTGCTTTAAATCCTTAAAAGTACCTGAATGCGTCTTACACTTTAACTCCACACAAAATAATATGAGTTTTCCTGAGGGGATTTTTTTTTACTCGTGTTACTCGTGTAGCTAATGACTATCTTCATGCACTACAGTCCAGATTTGCAGTGCATTGCATCAATTGAAAGTGTTGCACTAAACATTACCCCCAAGTAGACAAGAGGCAGACTTAAAGAGTGTGGAGTAGTTCCTTAAAACAGACACGAGTGTTTGGGTTTTTTTATAGCAGGACCTCCAGCTAGTGGTTTGGTTTTCTGACAGAGAAGCTGGTGGAGCAGACAAACCTGCTGCAAGACGCAGACGATGACATTTACTTTAACACTTGTCTGGTGCAGGGTTGTAATTTCCCTGTCCTGCTGCCAGTCTGCGGAATAGTGCTCTCTCTCTCTCTCTCTCTCTCTCTCTCTCTCTCTCTCTCTCTCTCTCTCTCTCTCTGTGTGTGCATGGTGTTTTCCAGTCGAAGCAGATTATGGGTGTTAATTTTCAGCAGTGGAGTCCCTGATATCTACTTACAATGTAAACTGTCTGCTGCTTAGAGAGAGAGGTCGGAGGAGGAGGAGGCTTTATACTCAGAGAAGTCATGTTTTAAATGAGAAGGAGTTCGCTGGTTTCATTCCCTGGACTGCTTGTGAAAATCTGGCCGGAGGCTGAATTAAGACAAACTCTTATGGGTTCCCATACCCACAATCTGTGTAACTACAGTCTAAGAACCCTTAAGCAAGGCATTAAAGTGCACTGTGTTGTGGTTCAAGAAAGTACAAGCGTATGTCTTTCAGTACAGATACATTTCCCTCTGCAGGGCCAAGTGTGATTTGCCAGAGCCACAGCGAGCCATAGACAAATATCTAGGCAGAGTTACGACTCTAATATCATTCACTTTTCTTTTTTTTTTTTTACCATACACAAACCTGGACAGTTCTTGGATTGAAAGTGGTGCCTTTCTGGTCCCAAATCAGCTTCTCTAAACAGATTAACTTTATCTTAAGGTTTCTCAAGGTTAAAGTTATTTTCATGTTGTCAGATTAAGTAAATTTACATCAGGAGCACATTTGTGTTGTCCAAAGAAATGAAAACTACATAATAAAAAATGAAAATGAATCAGCTGGATATACAAGGTAATGTCTGTTAGACAGCAGCAGATTACGGTTTATATTGCATAGCGACAACTACAATTTCCAGGAAGTAAGGCTTGAACCACTGGAGAGTCATTACTGGCCAAGCAGCCAAACACATCACCATGTTAATCTAAACAGGTGATGATTGCACTGATGACTGTGAAAATAGACCAGTGTTAGGAATTGCTTTGACTGATGCAAGTCTGTGTGCTTTGCTCAGCCAAAAATCAGAAACTATCACTGCAATTCACAGACACTTAAATGTAGCATAGTTAATCAGTGTTGTTACAAGGCTGCCGAGCAAAAAAAAAACAAAGTGTGTTTTGGTTAAGACAGTGATATAGGTCATGAGGAAGCCTCAGCCTTACCCTGTTTGGCCCTGTGCTATAAACCTGCCTGGTGCAGTGTGTCACTCTATCTGTGTGTGTGTGTGTGTGTGTGCACAAATGAGCGAGTAGGGGCAGTTGAGTTCGTGGTCGGATCAAATGTCTTTCTCAACCACTTTACTGTAATTTGATTAGAGTACTGTGTCTTGTTAGCCAGACGGTGAGTAGACACCTATTTGTCTGTAAGTGAGTTCACTGCATCTGTTTGAGAACGCTTATATTTTACTGCGACAGTCACAGAGCACTGGATCTCTTATTCCACCCACATGTAAAGTGCTGTGAACTTCTCAACTGTCTTTAAAGCCACTATGCATTGAACAATTAAAGAATCTCTCAAATTATGGCAAGGGCATATGTTTTTCTTTGTAGAAACAATCCTGATGCAGCCTGTGGATTGTTCATATCCACAGGGGCATCGGCGTGCAGTTCTGCCTGCCAGTGTCTTTTTTGGAGCCACCAAAATAAAAAAAATAAAAAAAGTTCAAATCCTATTCAAAGCTGCTTTATAAAACCGCACAGCTTTGAAACTGAGATGCTGCTTTCAATTGTTAAATCTCTCACAAATGAAAATGACTTCTCCAAAACTCACTTCATCTCAGATGTAGCCTTCAATAAGTAGCGACACTTATCATCTCATTTTTTTAACCGCACGGTGTTTAAAAATACAGCAAGTTTCATGATCAACTGATGATATGTGCTGTATGAGAGCTCTTTTAGTTGGTAAACCATGATTACCAATAATAATCAGGTCAATGTTTGTGGTTTCATTTTGACACTGTTTTTCTTAAAGATTAAAAAGGCTATAACTATATTTTTGTGCCAAACTTTGACAGTTTAAAATAAACATGTTGATTTTCTTCAGGTTGCTTTAACTGAATCGACTGAGGTTTGTTTTCTAAAAATATGCAGTGAACATGTGATGCTTCCTGGTTTTCAGAGGTGAAAATTTCAAACACTGATATGATGAGACGCGATGAGGTGGATGTTCTCAACCGGTAATTCTGCTTGTTTTCTTTTCCAGATGCTGATTGGTTGGTGGCAATTACTGGGCGGTCACTAGGTTGCAGCTGTCTGTCAAGGCTAACATGGAGCGAGAGGGCTCGTTTAGGAGGTAAGAACACACACACACACACACACACACACACACACACACACACACTGCAACCAGCCGGTCTCATTCACACAGGAGTTTCACTGCAGCCCCAGTACTGTTTCTCTTCCCTTTTCTCTCTTTGTCTCACCCCTTTGGGACACACAAAGATGGATGAAAGTGAAACACGCACAAACACACATGCATTCCTGAATGACCTCATTCATTCTTTCATTCATGCAAACATCCCCCTTATCCTCCTTTGTTTAGTAATTAGACTGCAGCCTTTTCTCACTCAACTCTTCCTGTTGTTACAGAGCCAAAAACAAGTATCCAACTTCTGGGTTACACCCGCGTCCTTTAATTCATGCTGAAATAGAAATAAATTGCCTCTTCCGTTCAGCAGAGGAATTGTCTCAAGACACTTTTTGCACCTCACTGTTTATTTTGAGTCTCTGTATCTTCTGCCTCTGTTTTATACTCTGCATCATCCGTTCTTCAGGAGAAAACTTTTGACTGAAGTGTCTGCAGATTCAGTGACACAAGGTACAACACGGCACCTTCTTGTCTGAGAGAATTTGGAAACTCTTTCTCACTAGTTTGACGTGGTGTGTGTGTGTGTGTATGTGAGAGAGAGAGTGTCTCCTTGTGTGTATGACTGAGCCCACGGCTCCTGTTTCTCACACTGACCTATTTATGTGGAGTTGAACTAAGATCCAGGTTGACAGACGGACCTGCAACGCACACATACACACACACACCTTGTCTCCTCTTCCCTGCCATATTCTTTTACACGCCTCTGATTTTCCATCCCCTCTTTTTTCTCTTTCCCACTTTCCACCCTTCCACTGGGGCCAACCTTTTTCTCTTTCTTCTGCTTTTTGTGTCCAAATTCATTTAAATTCAGTTAAGTTTAATTCTATTCATGTGAGCAGTGTTCACTGGGCATGGATAATTACTGAAAACCGAGAAGAAAAGCAAATACTTCCACAGCAGATGGTAGTAAAACCAGACAAAATCAATAATATAAACAAAGAAATATTGAACACTGATCAGTGAATTGGATCAACATGTCACAACAGCTTGAGGACAGCTTCTATCTGTCTTGGGCCCCACACAGAGAGACAGAGAGGAGAAGGAAGGGGAAATGTGTGTCACCTTTAAATCCTTCCCCTCCCATTTGGCAGCTCTTGAACCTCAAAGGGTTCTTTTGTTCGCCAGGCACAGAAGCTCACAGGGTCACATGGCCACCGACTGGCACAGACTGGCAAAGGGAGAGAGAGAATGAGAGGTAAAGTGGGAGAGGAGAGGGTAGAAAAGAGTAGAAAGAACAAAGGTAGAGGAATTGAAAAGTAGGAGGAAAAGAAAGGAAACAAGAGAGAATAAAGAGAAAAGGAGCATGTGAAGTAGATAGAGACCCATGAGGACAAAGACACTTTTTCTCCTCCACTGTCTCCATCCTTTCCTTCATCCACCTCTCATTCAGATCAGTGGGACACACACACTCATGGAGTGGGGATATGTGGTACCTTTTCAGTTACTAGAGTAAGTACGTGTATGTGTATGTTGTGTATATTCAATTGAATGTGAATTAGTTTTTATGTGTGGGACTGTAGAGACACTAACAGTAATATAAAGAATTTTCCAGTGTATTTATTTATTAGCAGTGTAATAATTGTGAAACCAAGACCAAAACCACGATACAAACGTCCACAATCTCGAGATTAGGCTGTGAAAACCTCCCCAGCCCCAACCCTATCCTGTTTGCCTCTGCTGTTGAGATCTCATTATGTTCCCAATGTAACAAAACTCATTTTTTATTTCACAATTAACACTGTAATACATGTAAATCACAGAATTATAGTATAGTAAAAGTTAGGTTTGTTTAATATTTATACTTGTTGCACCTCCTTTCATTTTAACTAGGGTCGCAGATAATTGACAATTACATTTTTGATTCAGCTGCAGATTATTTTCACAATCAAACTGATTGATTGTTCGGACTATAAGGTATCAAATATTAGTAAAAATGCCCGTAACAGTTTCCCAGAATGCAATTTAACATCTTCAGATTGTCTATTGTTCAACAAATAGTCCAAACCCAGAAGATATTCAACTTACTATCCCCAGAAAACAAAGAAAAACTAATCCTTTATATGAAATACACACTGTGTACTCTACATAGAAGATTTTTTTTCACATTTGCAGTACCTGACATATGTAGCAGTTTTACACCAATTTCATTTTCTGTCTCCTGCTTTCCTCTTTCACAGACAGGCATGTTTGTTCTTCTACACTTCTGAGAGTTCATACTGACATAATGTATTCTCTAGCTCTGCACCATAAGCAATCACCATCACCATTTGTAGAAGTGCGGATTAGAAAAAAATGTCCTTTCCAAGAATGTCCTCATTGTCAAGGTCTCTGAAATTAAATTTACCACAACTTCCATCTGATCACAATCCAAAGATTCAATAGGTTGAGTTAATTTAAAGATAAAAACTGCATCTCATCCACTCTGCTTTTTTGGGACTGAGACTGTGATTTTTCTTTCCTTTCCATGGACTGACCTGCAGTCTGGGACCACTCAATATTTATAGCATCTTATCCTCTTCCTGTGCCTCCTCCTCTCACTTCTTTTTTGTCTTTGTCGTGTCTCTCCTCTCATACCGGTCTCTTCTTTCCTGTTGTCCTCATGCTTTTTCTTTTTTCACACCTCCTTTCATCCCACCCTTTTACATCATCCTTCCTCTTTCTTGCTCCCTTTCCGAGCTTCTTATCCCCACATCTCTCTCAGTCCTCCTTCAGGTTGACTGACTTTACTATTCTCCTGAGCTCACTCCCTGTCTCACTGCTGTATCCAAAGCACTGCAGTGCATCAGCTTGTGTAAACATTAACAGATGGATAATAAAAAGTAATCACCCCTCAATAAATGCTAATGTTGTCAGCCATTAAAATTTTGAAAAATGACATTATGAAAAACAGAAATGTGTGTTTTCACCCCCAGCTTTTAAAAACAGCTTTTGAGGTTGCTATTGTGTTTGGCTGACTTGGATCAATGAAACCAGCTCCGCTCTCCTCATCAGTGTTGTTCAGTCCCACTTTGTGCTTACTATTATTTCTCTCCTTCTTACTTTTGGATTTCAAGGAGCCTCCACAGCAAACTGAAGTTGGCCAGCGGCTCGTCCTCCAGTCTCACCGACCTCTCGCAGGCCAAAACCCCGGCGGGGGGAGGCGGGGAGAGAGGAGGAACGGCTGGGGGGCTGACAGAGGAGTGCAACAAGGACAAAGGGACCCAGCAGAGGAGGGCCGGGGCCAACGCCACCTGGAACAGGTCGGTGTGAGAGAGACACTGACAAGTGTTTCCATTCTGTCTGAAATGTCAGCCATGTTGGTTTACTTTACGAATGTGAAAATATGTGTTGTCCATGTGTTCCCACCCAAGCTTTCACACACATATACATGTGTGTGTGTGTGTGTGAGTGTGTATGCTTTTTTCACCAGCAATGTCATATTGGAAGAAACATCACCAGCAGAAAGCTGTCTTGGTGCCATTATTCAGGCTATGAATAGGAGCCTTTTTTTTTTACACACACACATGCATACACATCAACTCTTTCTGTCTCGCTTCCCTCAGGGTCCATCACTCACTCTTTATCTCCATCTATCTCTCACTCCTCTTTTTTTTTATCTCATTCTGCCTCATAGATTCTTTTCTTCCTGCAGCTTCTCCTCTCTCTTTTCTCTGGTTATTTTTTTATGGTTTTTCAGCTTTATTTAAAACAGGACAGCAAAGAGCAGAAAGCAAGAGCTCTTAGTTTGCTCTGTGGTTAGAGGGCTGCACGAACCACACGAGCTGGACTGAATCCTACAGTGAGACGAGTTCATGCCCCCTCTGATCTTGTTTCACACTACTGTTTTGTTTTCTGCTGTTTTTTAATACTTTGTTTACACTTTGGATTTAATGGCTTTAACCCAGATTCACAGTTTGCTCTAGGGTTATTGTGCAGAGGCACAGTGTGAAAGTGCGTGCACACATATGAATGTGTTTGTGGTTAATGCTCTGGAGTTGTGCAAATTTGAATTTAAATACTTTTATTTCTTTCATACTGTATTTTGTGTTGCATTAGAGTTTTTGTCTCTAAAAGGTAAACTTCCTTTTGACATCATCATGTTCTGCTAAAGCCGTTCTCTGGACATTATTCAACGCCATAACTCAGGAACAGAAGGGGAGATTGGGACCATATTTCACATTTGGTCAGATACTGAATTAGTGACATTAATTTTGGGTGCCCACCTTGAAACTGTGGTGGTTATATACAGTAGATCTTCTGTGCTGCAGGGCTGAAGATGAGTGTGAATTTGTAGCTTCTTTGCAGCAACATAAATGAGTAAATGAGTGTGTACTAAATGTCTCCCTGTGTGTTTTCACAGCATCCACAATGCAGTGATCTCAGTTTTCCAGAGGAAAGATCTGGGAGAAAATGAACTCTACACTCTGAATGAAGGTGTCAGGTTAGCTCCCTCTTCATCCATCCATCTGCCTGTTTTTTTTTTTTTATTATTCATTTGTTTTCCTGACTCTCTTGCCTGACTCTAGCCGGTTCATATTTTAGGATATTTGACTAAATTATAGCGTTTCGTTCTGTAATTTTTCATCTTCCCCTACTGTAGCTGCAGATTTCTTACAGGCACAAACACACATAATGTCTCCCATACACACACAATGACAGCTTCAGCATGCTAAATTTAGTCTGCACTAAAACATTAACACATGCACAGTAACAGTTATTGTTGTCATCATTCTTAGCTGCACTGTGGGTAATGTTTTTTCCCTCCTGCTGTTTTTAACTGCGTACTGTCCACTGAATCAGAAACACCTTGAAACTGTTTAAAAAGGGGAAATGACAGGTTGAGGTTACAGAGGGGTCAGTGCTGCTTGTTGTCTGAGGGTGGCTGACACACCACTGTTGAAACAGACTCATGTACAGTAAATCTGATACACTATATACAGTATACACATACATGCACACACTGTTTCTTGGTGTAACATTGATAGTTGACCTTCCCACAGTGTAACATGATCTGAGATCATCTTCACACAGCAGTAGCTATGATGCGTTCTGTATTTAGTGAGAGACAAACAAGCTTTGTTAAATTAGATTTTTACATTTCCAAACACGCACTGTTTACCCAGTGATGGTTAGTGTGCCACAAAGATTAAAGGTCAACTTTTCTCCTCCAATGATAACAGCAACTGAGCTGTCATACTAATCTGTACTGTGTGTGTGTGTTAACAGGTTATCAGTGGAAAATCCTGTTGTTGAAGTGTTCAGATGTTGCTGTAGCCTTTGTTTTCAGTGTGAACAACATCTTTTCTCATTTCCTGAGTTTGCTGCTGTTTAAACACTGCAGCCTGCATATGCAGTCTCATTACTTCTGGTTCATATTCAGCATTTGGATGTATCAGCGATGGTTTGTGTGTGTGTGTGTGCATTTGCCTGTCTCTGCATATGGTGTACATATGTGTACACTCATTCACTGTTCTTTATTTGCAGGCAGCTGCTGAAGACGGAGCTGGGCTCCTTCTTTACTGAGTACCTTCAGAACCAGCTTCTGACTAAAGGCATGGTCATACTGAGAGACAAGATCCGCTTCTATGAAGGTACACTTAAATACATACATCAAGAAAATGAATGCAGGTAATATATATGTCCAAAGAAAATTATGTATAAATAAGAACAAAAATGTCTAATTCTTCTGAATTGTAAATTGAGAGACAAGAAACAAAAACAGTGATTAACACCATTGTCATCTTATAATCACAGAGCTCCTCCAAAACCTACTGGTGAAAAACCTACTGGATCAAGGTCCTTTGTTGAGTCCTGAATTTTAGATTTCTCCTGGTAACTAATGTTGCTTCCTGCTTTGATCAGGAGTGTTCCCAGTGCCAGTGATTCATTTCTGAGAAACTCAGACATGAATGGTCAGAGTTTTTATCTCAATGAGACACACGTCAAGCAGGGGAAAATAATAATTGACTAAAATTCCAGATCTAGAGTTAACCATTTAACTGTTAGTTTGAACTGTGAAAACTTGGCCTTATCTCTCCAACATCACTCCTAGTGAAGGACGTTTTTCTGCAGTGCACACCTGTATGCACACATACACACACACATACATACTCACGCAGTCAAGTGAAAGAGCGTTTGAAAAGGTGAGAACAAGGGACACTAAAATGATTTTGTTCTCTCTGTTGTGGTAAATGTGTGACCTTTATTTGAAGCACCTCTGCAATGATAAAACACATGCACGCACAGACACATACACGTGTGTACACACTGAATGTGACCAATTTTCAATGCTGTCGTCACAGGAAGTGATGCTTTACGTCAGTTACATAAGTTAGTCAGTGAGAAACTTAAGATAAGAGAAACCACAGTGACTCAATGACCCTTTGTTCTGGCTTAATCAATAGTCATTCATTTGTGTGCTCATGTGGAATAAATGTGCCTGCACTGCAAAATAAACTTATCTGGTCTTATCTGAAATATCTGGTCATTGTCAGGACTGGAATCACCCATGGACCTTGTGTTCGTGTGTTTCATGTGATACCATAAAGTCTGTGTTCTAGTCCAAATATTGGAAATCACTGACTCATTGCCAGAGATGATTGACAGATCACTGAAAGATAAGTTAATGGCAATGCCTCAAGAGGTTTAGTTTGAGCCAATTGTACAGTAAAATGTTCCAAATGCCAATACACGATATCCATTTTACTGTCTTTGATTTGAAGCGTTTTGGAGAGTCTACGGTGGCCATCAGGTGACAAAAGGATGTCAGCTACTGCATAGCTATACTTAGATAATATATTCAGTTGTTAGTCTGTAAAACTATAGGTAATAGCTGACATATAATCTCTCCTTTCTTTCTCTTCATCGTCATATGCAAGCTGCAACGTCAATGTAAAAATGTGAAAGGCCCTAAATAGAGCCACTGTCTGGTTTGGTCTGTCCGTTCTGGGCTAGTGTAGAAACATGGCAGCGCAACATGGTGGACTGGAGGAGGACCTGCTCCCTATGTAGATATAAATGGCTCATTCTCAAGTTTACACAGGGTGTTAATTTTTATTTTCATGTCCAAACATCCACAAGTAGATTTAAATATCTTCTTGTTTTGTGCCAAATAGGTCAGAAGTTGTTGGACTCTCTGGCCGACACATGGGACTTCTTCTTCTGTGATGTTCTGTCCATGCTGCAGGCCATCTTCTATCCTGTACAGGTACACACAGCCATTTATGCACTCACATATTAGTAATCTCCTTATACAACTCTTATGTTGACACACGTGTTGACATGTGTGTGTCTTTAGGGAAAGGAGCCATCGGTGCGTCAGTTGGCTCTGCTCCACTTCAGGAACATCATCACCCTAAAACCTTACAAAACTGGGCAGAAGCTCTCGACCCGGGCAAGTTCCTCCTTCTATCATACAGATGCTGCTAATACTACGGGTACACACACACACTGTCAAACACACAGCGCAAACATCCGTGTCTGATGTGGGAAGAGGATAAATGACAACAGATGGGGAAAGAGGTTGAGTTTTTTTTTTTCCTGCAAAGGGATCTCACAGGAAGTAATCTCAGTGCTAGCACAGAGTACAGTTGTCTTCCCATGACCACTAAGTACCCTCTGCACCCTGGCAGTGTGTGAGTGTGTCTGAGTGAGTGTTTGTTTGTGTGAATTACCCATGTTTATGCTGTCCTTAAGACCGTGACATCCTCACAAAAACAAAAGTCAGTTATGAGTAGAGTTTATCAGACCTCACAAGCTAAAAGTTCATTTTTATATATAGAGGTCATGTTGAAGCAAAGAGTTAAATGAATGCATGACATTTTAGTTTTGTTTGTCAAGTAATGGGAGCACAGACATTCATAAGTCCCTTGTGGATAATTTTACATAATCATACATATATATATATTTATAGCTGTATCAGTTTTATTTGGTTTAGTTACTCATCCACTGTGTAGTGGCCATAGCACACTGATAAATTGTCCATTTACCATCATTTCTATGGGAACAGAAAGAGCTGTTTACTTAACATTAAACTGTGGAACCGCTGTACTCATGGTGCACACAACAAATGCTGGATTTTCAAATTAAGATACAAATATTTTATAGTTTAACACTGCTTAGTTTTTCCAGCCTTTAAAAATAATTCAAATGAAAGAATCTAAAAAGGGAAAATCTAAGGATGCTGCTCACAATATGCAGACACACAACAATAGCATTGAGGGGCAACAAGCGAAAAGGTTTGTAACCACTGTATCAAAGTAATCAGTGCTCTAGTTCTCAGAGGATGACACTCTTGTTTCTTGTACAGAAGAGAGAGTACATTAAAAGAGATCAGGCAAATATCATAACCACAGCATCCTTAGTCTGAACTGCTGATCAAGAGGGGTCAGGGAGTGAATTAAGTGGATTAAATGTGCTCTCAAGTGTGTCAGAGTGCAATAACTGTGAGTCTGTGAGAGTGTGTCTGTTTCTGTGTGTGTTTTGGGGGTTAGTTTGGACATTATTGTAGTGACTCATTGTTAAATCTGCTGCTCAGACTCAAGCAGAAGGCAGTAAAAAAAAAGACACAAAAATAGAAAACAGGATATATTTGTTTTCTAGTTTTATGCTCTGTGTACAGATGTGTACCGCAGAGTTATTTTAATTGATGCGTTTTTGTCTGTCTACCATGAAAATCAAATCAACAAAAGCAGAGAAAGAGGAAGAGAAAAACAGGTAGAGCTGAAGATGTAACAGACAGGAAAGCAGAGACGTAAGAAAAAGGCTGAGTGCAAGAGAACTAAAAATTCAGCAGTGAATGTTGGCTGTTGCTGCTTGTTTCATCTGTTAGTAATTTCCCTTTCATTCTGTTAGATGTTATGACGCCAATTCACTGAAGTCCCTGCTCTATTTATGTGGTTTTTCTGTGCTGTGTGGTTTTGATGCATGGGCTCAATGATTCGATATTGAAACTTGATTGATCTCTTCTTTGTTATTTGAAGACATATGTATCACACCCCTTATGAAAATTTGTCTTAACAAAGTCTTGATTCTGAACTAAATCCAACTTCTAAAAGTTTTTTATGTCTTTAAAGGGTCTAAGTGCAGAGCATGGGATCACTTTAAAAGGAATGGCGGCATCAGGAGGTGGTGGCTTCAACAGACAGAAACAAAGAGCCTGAACCTTTCAAACTACAGATCTTTTTGTTAATCGTCCTCTGAGTTCATAAAAACAGCACCATCGCAGTTATGTTGGTTATTTATTACGCGTGATCTGCTTAAACACACTATCAAATGCACAGTGAGTTAGACCTTGCTGAGATAGAAAGCAGTAATACCTGTGTTTCAGTGCAAAACAATTATTTAGGTCCCCATGAGCAAGCCATCAATAAACAATAAACAGGGCAGTGGGGCTCACATATGCAGGCAGAGTGGATGTGCAGGGTGAAGCAGGATGTGTCCAGCTTCCCTTCACAGGAGAAAGGCCCCTTTATGTGCCATAAAGGAAATTGGTTTTTGATTGTGCTGTGCTAACAGGCTAGCAGATGCAGCCCGTCAGCCATTGTTGCATTTACTGTTTCATGGGTTACCTGTCCTTAAATGAATTTAACTGGGTGGTATTACGAGGAGCCCAGGACAGGCTGGGCTAGCTTCTAGTCAGCTGTTAACTGTTTGGTAACAATTTAACATTATAAGGCAATAATATGTCCAATGTTCCTTTTACATGTCATAACACTGATCCCAAGTATGCGAGCAACCCTGGCAGGACATACCGTACATTTTTTCTTTTCCTCATCCATTACTGATGATTAGCTTGTGTGTGAGACACACTGTCTTTCCTCTTTTCATTTTGCATATCTACTTGCAACACAGGAAACATATAGACAGAAGGACTTTCGTCTGCAAGTATGTCTATATTAGAGGATTACATAGGTTTGTCTGTGTCTTTTATCTAAATTGAGCAGTGCTGTTGAGTTTTCTTATCTGAGCATGTTTATTCCTGTTTATACAAGTCTGAGATTGGGACCGTTGAACACTTCTGTTTTTATTCATATTGTCCTCCAGCTGGGTTATAAAAGCACTGTGTCTCTATTGGCAGCTATCAGCCCATTATGTTTTAAACAATATTAAAATTCAGCAAACTTATCAGACCTTTGATTCTATAAACAGAAACTGTCAGAATAATTGATACAAGATCACAGAAAAGCCAAATTCAGCTCTTTCTTTCTTTTTCCCCGGAAATGTTTTCATAGCTTTTAAAGTTTCCATTACCACTAGCCAAGTAGCAGTGCCAGCTAACACAGACTTGTCTTTGTGTGTGTGTGTGTGTGTTTGTCTGATGCAGGGTCCATGAATCTAAAGGTGTAACAGATGACTACCTCGCCTGGAGTCTCTCATCAGAAGGTGGTCTCTCCCCTACCTAAGGACTCATGACATATTCCAGAGATGGATCCTCCAATCTGCATTGCTCCTCCTGCCTATTAGGTGTGTGTGATTGTACTTCAGATATGCATTGAAAAATGTCAGTGGATGTTCTTCTAATGTTACACAGTTCCACATTCATGTTTATGTGTTCTCTTGTATGAGTTTCTGTGGTAGTCTGTGGCATGTTTTCCAAGTATTATGTTTAGTCTTTTCTGTCTCACTCTCTGTGAAAAGCGTTTGCAGCATCAGCCCTCAAACCAGGCAACTCCCCCATGGCCAAAAATCAGTGGTACGATCCGAGCTACAGTGTTCCATGCTGACCCCTGTGGTAGAATCACGATGCAGACTCCTCCGTGGGAGAAAGCGGCACAGGTATCAGGCGACACTCCCGTCTCTGAGATGACGTCCTGCTTGGAGAGAGCAGCTCTGCGGTCAGATCACCACCAGTGTATCAGCAACACCAGCAGATCAGCCTCGCCAACCCACTCCCGGCCCACAGAATCTGCTGCACTTTCTGGGTGGGACCCAGGGGCTTCCTATCATGCTTAACGTATTGGTCATTCAGCTGTTTAACTGTAAAATGTGCTGTCTTGTACAGACACTGTGACCTCAGCCAGAACCCCACAGCCCAGGTGCGGCAGTCCTGTGGGTCCCCCCTGCCTCTCAGACACAGCATCACTCCCAAGCATCCTCCTGAGCCTTCCCCAGCCGAGGACACACATGGCACAGGATTGCTGGTGTGGGACTCCTGTGTCCTCCAGAGTTCTGGCTCAAGACACAAGCTCTGGTCAGTCAAGCGTCCAGTCCGGAGATCGCAGTGGACCATGTCACAGGTCTTTGGACTCCCGAGCCGAACACGATAGCATCTTTCTGGACTTCTCAAGGCGTTGTTCTGGAGGTCGGCCTTTGGCAGCAACCAGAGACAGCAGCAGGCAGGTGGCGCGACACACACACACACACACACTTATCCTAAGGGAGACGCACCTGTATGATGCAGGGCGGTGTGCAGCTGATGCTGAGCCATTGTTATTCCTCACACCCGTGATGCCCCTACTGTTTTCTGGAGACTCTAGATCATCAGGATACTTTCAAACTGAATTGTTTTCTATGTAATGTTGTTTATCTCTAAAACAAGTCTAAACTCATGATGACTGGTAAATATCTCAATTTAGCACTTTTTGAGGAGTATATGCCCCATTTGGGAACATCAACTGGCCCCTCAGGAACCTTCAATCGTCAATCAAAAACTAAAATAGAACTAATAACGTACTGTAAACTAGATATGGGTTTTTATTGTGTCATGGTTTTCATTGTCAGAGGTGATTTTCCTGTTTTCTCCTGTGAGTGAAAACTTGGTGGAAAAACAAAGAGCCAGTGGTGATGACATCCCGAGGAAACAGAAATAGAAAATGTTTTACTGTTGTCAAAATATCTCTTCAAGACCATGGCTATTGAATAGCTGGATATCAAATTCAAACTTTGCTGTTTCAAATATTAAAACAAAAACTTTCAGTTTGACACTTCTCTACTGTTGGGTGAACCTCAACATATTTTATTAATTATTAAAATATTATATTAAATATAGTTTTGCCCTTTGATTCCCTGACTTTAAGTCTATGTGTTGTCTTTATCTTTATATAGAGTATCCTCCAGTATATTGAAGAAGCTTCATGCTGTATTATAAAGCATTTCAAGGGAAGAAAGAGGACTGCAAATGGTCAGTATATCTCAACTGGTTTCTCTTAGGTCTCTTTACAAGATCAGTGACAAATTTTCATCCAATCGTTTTCACTGCTCTGATGTTTGAGCAAATACATTTTACCTGTCAAGTGCAAGTGGAAAGTTACCATAGGCTTAAGCTAAATTAGATTTGAAATAAAACCGATTTATAAGCAGACACTTGATGTCGTCATTAGGTTTACAGCTCCTTTCTTTTTTCATCATAAAGTTTATTCTTAAAGGTAGTTAATGTCTTTAGTTGCTGTTTTCAAACCTTGGGCTTCTTCCTTCACTTCCTATTGAATCAAAAACGTCACTGAAACGCCTCTGCGTCCAGTGCATGGAGAATGTGTGAGTGGGTAATTCGATCCAGTGTCTGAATCAAGCAGATATTGGGGACTTTTTGTAAGAAAGTGGTTTAGTAAATCCATTAGAAGCTGTTGTATTGACAAAGGCCCCTGTTGTCGAGGAGGACAGTAGTTATTTAAGGGTGATTGTAAGGGTGAGACAGTATTTTCACAGGAACATACAAGGGCATTTCCATTGCTGACTCTTTAGACTTAAGGTAAAGATGCGTTACCAGTAACAAATGTACCCTGGCTTGTCTAAAAGCTCTTCTCACTATATTAGTACTGTCTTAAAATAGCAAGAAAGCTGTGTACAGACTGTCATATAACTTCCAGTGTATTTTTCTCAAATCTGTCTAAATCAGGACAAACAACCTTTAATGTAAGTTTTCCATAGGAGAAAAATCTCATCCACCACCAAAACACTTCTTCATTTCTGAATGCAGCCATTAAGAAATCTCATGTGTGCATTCTGACAAATAGTGGACTACACACAATACTTCTAAATGATAAGATCAATATGGTTTACTTTTCATGATAAGTCAAAACATTGTAAGAACAGACTTGCACTTTTTGAAAATATCCTCAAAACATGAATTGGCCACAGTAGCCTAGTCAACAGTATAATTTAGACATTATGTTTAATACACTGGGATATTGAATCTATAAAACTCCTTATAATGCAACTGTTTTAAAATCCACAAACTTTGATTTAAACCAATAATGTCGGGGCAATCAGTTTTTCTGTCACTAGTCTTAAATGCATGAGAAAACTTTGCAGCCTGCCACCTTGTGTTTGTTCTTTGTCTTAATTACAAAGTCTGTGGTGTTTTCTACAACAAAACAAATCGCACACCTGATGCTTTACTATTTTCCCCCCACTTCCAAGACCAAATACAAACTCGTAGGCTTGAAAATAGGAGATTCAGAATTCTCAAGATCAATTAGCTCAAGATCATATACATCTGCCTAATAGCTTTTGAATAAGTTTGATTAGCGAGGCACTAAATATTGACGTCAGCGACCGGTACAAGCAAAGACTCCAGTATTGGGCATCAGATCAAATGCTCAATGGCTACAGACACCTGCTTGGTAACTCAGGGGACAGAGGTTTGATTCCTGTGCGATAATTTCAAGTCCACCACCCGGTAGGAAAAACGTAAGATTTTCAAGTCTGCAGATCCTTGAGTTTGAATCTTACCAGAAACAGTACATGTTGAAGGCCAGCACCTAATGTAAACAGTCAAAGTCAAACAATCACATTGGGTTGCTCAGGTTAATGAGCGTCATAGTCCAGGCTGGAGGATTGAGTCTTGCCAGAGGCAGTAAGTTTGAAGTCAATATGTAATGTAAACACTGAAGGCTAAAGAAAACAAAAATCATCAGCTGAGTAGTTCAGGCTAATTGATGTCTGCTTTACTTTGTAGACCTGGTCTCCTTAAAGCCAGAATATTTTGAAGTCTAACACATAGTATATAAATATCCAAGGATAATAAAATGATACACCATAACAGACTAGGAACATAAAACCCAGCCAAACTTTAGTCTTTTAGTCTGGATGTCAATGTTTCAATTCTTAACAAAGGGCGATAAAATTTTCAATTTACTTTTCGCATTAGTAAATTTGAAGACCTTGCCAAACGAAGCCTCTAAAACTGCTCCAGAAATATGATGCGGTTTGTGGTGATTGGCTGCGATCCTGTGTCGTCACCGTCAGGAAGGGCCCTGAGAGGCGGAGAGATGAAGTCGGAAAGCACAGCTAGGAACCCAGCGTTTGAGCTGTGCTTTGGTTTGTCAGTACTGTGAGAAAACTGAAAATACGAAAACTGTGAGAAAATTACCGAAAAGTCCCTGGATACTTAAACAAGCTTTGGTGCTGGCGTCCAATGACGTCCAACCTCTAATACCTGCGGCGGAAGGTAAGGCTAACAAGCGATTGCGTTAGGACACAAGCATTAGCACAGAGCTCCCCACTAAAGCGGGTAGTAGCATTTTAGAGCCATTTTGAAGACAGTCGACAGATTTTTCTGAAGAATAGGAGCACTAGTGCGACTTGCAAATAATGCCTCCAGCTCTGCAGGATCGAGTCATTAATTTCCTAAACATTGCTTTATATGTGGCGGCCCGTTTATGATTAATGTTTAGCTGCTTCTCTGACCACTCTGTCCAGAGCAGGGAGGCTGCATTTCAGTGCACACACACAGACCCCTGTGGTGAATCAAATTGAATTTAGGGAACTCGGAGTTAGCAGCATTCACGCCCGTTATAAGTGCATTTAAAATAATCAACAGTTCATTTCTAGAACAGTTCTCTAATGTTTGGAAAGGTTCTGGTTCAGCAATGTCTGTAATATTTATCTGTGTTTTCATGTGGTTAAACTGTTGATGAGAATAGGTAGTAGTGTATTGATCGTTTTTCCTTTGTGTTTCTCTTTGATTTCCTCAGGTGTCACCAGTTTGTCCTACATGGCCCAGGATCGCCAAGGCGTCGTCCACGATCGCGGGCGTGGTCCATGATCAAGAGAGACATTGTTGAGGATGAGGAGACATCGTCCACGATCAGAGACATTGTCCGTGATTGCAGAGACCTGTCAAAGATGAGAGGAGCGTTGTCCATGCTTCGTAGAACCTTGTGATGAAGCATTGGAGACGGAGGTCACCGGTTGACAACATTGCCCGATCAGGGACATGTGATCCTGAGACATCATCTATGATCTCAGATACTTTGTCCATAATCTCGAAGACATTGTCCACGTTCACAGAAGAATGATCCACGATCACAAAGAAGTCTTTATACAGCTGAAGAAGTTCTTTATGAGACCAGGACAGCAGAGCCTCCAGGTAATTCACAAACAGCTTTTACATCAACTGTCAAAACAGGCACTGACATTAAACTGCTTATGTTCAGTATTTGATCTTCAGCCTGAATAGTTCATTGTTGTTAATAAATAGACTTGGTATAGTTTAATAAGGTGTCAAAATGATAAAAAATCTCATAGTAAATGAGTGTTGAAAAATTAGTATGTCTCATGGTCTGGTAAGGCTTCAAAAACTCTCAAAAAATGTCATAGTATAGTAAGGCTTCAAAAATGTGTCAAAAATGTCATAGTATAGTAAGTCTTCAAAAACTCTCAAAAAATGTCATAGTATAGTAAGGCTTCAAACGTGTCAAAAATATCATGAGTATATAGTAGACTTCAAAAATGTGTCAAAATTGTCATAGTATAGTAAGGCTTCAAAAATGTCATAGTATAGTAAGGTATCAAAACTCTCAAAATGTCATAGTATAGTAAGGCTTCAAAAATGTGTCAAAAATATCGTAGTATAGTAAGGTATCAAAAACTCTCAAAAAATGTCATAGTATAGTAAGGCTTCAAACGTGTCAAAAATATCATAGTATAGTAAGGCGTCAGAAGTGTCAAAATTGTCATAGTATAGTAAGGCTTCAAAAATGTCATAGTATAGTAAGGTATCAAAAACTCTCAGAAAATGTCATAGTATAGTAAGGCTTCAAACGTGTCAAAAATATCATAGTATAGTAAGGCTTCAAAAATGTGTCAAAATTGTCATAGTATAGTAAGGCTTCAAAAATATCATAGTATAGTAAGGCTTCAAAAAGTGTCAAAAATTGTCATAGTATAGTAAGGCTTCAAAAATGTGTCAAAAATGTCATAGTATAGTAAGGCTTCAAAAATGTGTCAAAATTGTCATAGTATAGTAAGGCTTCAAACATGTGTCAAAAAATGTCATAGTAATAAGGCTTCAAAAATGTGTCAGAAATATCATAGTATAGTAAGGTATCAAAAACTCTCAAAAAATGTCATAGTATAGTAATGTTTCAAACGTGTCAAAAATATCATAGTATAGTAAGGCTTCAAAAATGTGTCAAAATTGTCATAGTATAGTAAGGCTTCAAAAATGTGTCAAAAATGTCATAGTATAGTAAGGCTTCAAAAATGTGTCAAAATTGTCATAGTATAGTAAGGCTTCAAAAATGTGTCAAAATTGTCATAGTATAGTAAGGCTTCAAACGTGTCAAAAATGTCATAGTATAGTAAGGTGTCAAAAACTCTCAAAAAATGTCATAGTATAGTAAGGCTTCATTATCAAAAATATCCTTAGTATAGTAAGGTGTCAAAAACTCTCAAAAAATGTCATAGTATAGTAAGGCTTCAAAAATGTGTCAAAATTGTCATAGTATAGTAAGGCTTCAAAAATATCATAGTATAGTAAGGCTTCAAAAATGTGTCAAAATTGTCATAGTATAGTAAGGCTTCAAAAATGTGTCAAAATATGTCATAGTATAGTAAGGCTTCAAAAAGTATGTCAAAAAATGTCATAGTATAGTAAGGCTTCAAAAATGTGTCAAAATTGTCATAGTATGATAAAGGCACAAAATGTGTCAAAATTGTCACTTGAGTATGGTAAAAGGCTAAGCGTGTCCAAAATGTCATAGTATAGTAGGTATCAAAAACTCTCAAAATGTCATAGTATAGTAAAGGTCAAAACTCTCAAAATTGTCATGAGTATAGTAAAGACTTCCAAAAAAATATCATAGTATAGTAAGGCTTCAAAAATGTGTCAAAATATCATAGTATAGTAAGGCTTCAAAAATTGTCAAAATTGTCATAGTATAGTAAGGCTTCAAAAATATCATAGTATAGTAAGGCTTCAAAAATGTGTCAAAATTGTCATAGTATAGTAAGGCTTCAAAAATGTGTCAAAAATGTCATAGTATAGTAAGGCTTCAAATGTGTCAAAAATGTCATAGTATAGTAAAGCTACAGTAATGTTCAAAAATGTCATAGTATAGTAAGGCTTCAAAAATGTGTCAAAATTGTCATAGTATAGTAAGGCTTCAAACGTGTCAAAAATGTCATAGTATAGTAAGGTATCAAAAACTCTCAAAAAATGTCATAGTATAGTAAGGTGTCAAAAAACTCTCAAAATTGTCATAGTATAGTAAGGCTTCAAAATATGCCATAGTATAGTAAGGCTTCAAAAATGTGTCAAAAATATCATAGTATAGTAAGGCTTCAAAAATGTGTCAAAATTGTCATAGTATAGTAAGGCTTCAAACGTGTCAAAAATATCATAGTATAGTAAGGTGTCAAAAACTCAAAAAATGTCATAGTATAATAAGGCTTCAAAAATGTGTCAGAAATATCATAGTATAGTAAGGTATCAAAAACTCAAAAAATGTCATAGTATAGTAAGGCTTCAAACGTGTCAAAAATATCATAGTATAGTAAGGCTTCAGAAATGTGTCAAAAATGTCATAGTATAGTAGCTTCAAACGTGTCAAAAATATCATAGTATAGTAAGGTGTCAAAAACTCTCAAAAAATGTCATAGTATAGTAAGGCTTCAAAAATCAAAAATGTACCATAGTATAGTAAGGCTTCAAAAATGTGTCAAAATTGTCATAGTATAGTAAGGCTTCAAACGTGTCAAAAATATCATAGTATAGTAAGGTTTAAAAAGTGTCAAAAATGTCATAGTATAGTAAGGCTTCCAAAAATGTAAAAATGTCATAGTATAGTAGAAGCACAAAAATGTGTCAAAGTATGTAGTATAGTAAGGCTTCAAAAATGTGTCAAAATTGTCATAGTATAGTAAGGCTAAACGTGTCAAAAATGTCATAGTATAGTAAGGTATCAAAAACTCTCAAAAAATGTCATAGTATAGTAAGGTGTCAAAAACTCTCAAAATTGTCATAGTATAGTAAGGCTTCAAAAATATCATAGTATAGTAAGGCTTCAAAAATGTGTCAAAAATATCATAGTATAGTAAGGCTTCAAAAATGTGTCAAAATTGTCATAGTATAGTAAGGCTTCAAAAATATCATAGTATAGTAAGGCTTCAAAAATGTGTCAAAATTGTCATAGTATAGTAAGGCTTCAAAAATATGTCAAAAATAATAATAGTATAAATGGGCTTCAAAAATGTGTAAAATTGTCATAGTATAGTAAGGCTTCAAAAATATCATAGTATAGTAAGGCTTCAAAAATGTGTCAAAATTGTCATAGTATAGTAAGGCTTCAAAAATGTGTCAAAATGTCATAGTGTAGTAAGGCTTCAAAAATGTGTCAAAAATGTCATAGTATAGTAAGGCTTCTAAAATGTGTCAAAATTATCATAGTATAGTAAGGCTTCAAAAATGTGTCAAAATTGTCATAGTATAGTAAGGCTTCAAACGTGTTCAAAAATGTCATAGTATAGTAAGGTATCAAAAACTCTCAAAAAATGTCATAGTATAGTAAGGTGTCTCAAAACTCTCAAAATTGTCATAGTATAGTAAGGCTTCAAGTATGTAATAGTATAGTAAGGCACAAAAATGTCAAAAATATACTTAGTATATTGACTTCAAAATGTGTCAAAATTGTCTACATAGTATAGTAAGGCACAAGAGCGATATTAAATGTCATAGTAGTAAGGTCTCAAACTCAAAAAAATGTCATAGTATAAATAAAGGCTTCCAATGTGTCAGAAATATCCTTTGAGTATAATAAAGGTATCAAAAACTCAAAAATGTCATAGTGTAGTAAAGGAAGCACAAACGTGTCAAAATATCCTTAGTATGGTAAGGCTTCAATGTCAAAGTGTCATAGTATAGTAGGCTTCCAAAATGTGTCAATATCCTTATTATAGTAAGGAAAGCACAAAATGTCGTCAAAATTGTCATAGTATGGTAAAGGCTTCAGCGTGTCAAAAAATATCATAGTATAGTAAGGTGTCAAAAGCTCTAAAAATGTATAGTATAATAGGGCATCAAAATGCGTCAAGTATCATGGTATAGTAAGATTATCAAAGAAACTCTCAAAAATGTCCATGGTATGATGAGGTCAGAAATGTGTCAAAATTCATAGTATAGTAAAGGCTAAAATATGGGTATGATAGGAAGCCAAAAGTAATCATAGTATAGTGAGGGCTTCAAAAATAATCATAGTATAGTAAAGGCACAAGGTATCGAAAATGTCATAGTATAGTAAGGCTTCAGTGTCATGAGTATAGTAAAGGAAACTTCAAAAATGTGTCAAAATTGTCATAGTATAGTAGGGCTTCAAGATATTGTCAAAATTGTCATGAGCATAGTGAGCTGAGCATGTGTCAAAATGTCTCATGAGCCATAGTAGGAGCTAGGCATGTGTCAAAATGTCATAGTATGTGAGCTGAAATGTAATCAAAATTGTCATGAAACAAGTGAAAGGCTACCAGTGTCATCAGTATAGTGGGCTGGTATGTCAAAATTGTCATAGTATAATAAGGCTTGCCAAAAATGTGTCAGAAATATCATAGTATAGTAAGGTATCAAAAACTCTCAAAAAATGTCATCGTATAGTAAGGCTTCACGCGTCAAAATATCATAGTATAGTAGGAAACTGCAAAATGTGTCAAATTGTCATAGTATAATGAAACTTTAAAAAAATGTATAGTATATAGTAAGGCTTCAAAATATCATAGTATAATGAAGAGGCTTCAAAATGTCAAAAATGTCATAGTATAAATGAGCTTCAAAAATGTGTCAAAAATGTCATAGTATAGTAAAGGCTTCAAAAATGTCATAATAAATGAGCACAAACATGTGTCAAAAATGTCATAGTATAGTAGGAGGCTACAAATGTATCTTAGTATAGTAAGGCTTCAAAAATGTGTCAAAAATGTCATAGTATAGTAAGGCTTCAAAAATGTGTCAAAAATGTCATAGTATAGTAAGGCTTCAAAAATATCGTATAGTAAGGCTTCAAAAATATCATAGTATAGTAAGGCTTCAAAAATGTCATAGTATAGTAAGGCTTCAAACATGTATCAAAATTGTCATAGTATAGTAAAACTAAAATGTCATGAGTATAGTGAGCTTCAAAAATGTGTCAAAATGTCTCATAGTATAGTAAGGCTTCAAAGCGTGTCAAAGGTGTCATAGTATAGTAAAACTGAAACATGTGTCAAAAATGTCATAGTATAGTAAGGTATCAAAAACTCAAAAAATGTCAGTATAGTAAGGCTTCAGATGTAGTGTAAAAGTGTGTCAAAAACATTCATTTTCATACAACATGAACGAGACCACCAAAATTTACAGTGTTCAGAGATATTTATTTGAGCAAGATAATTCAGAAATTCAGTGTTCCAACAGCAACAATAGAAAACAGCATTAAACAGAAATCATACACAATATGAGTAAGGCTTCAAAAATGTGTCAAAAATGTCATAGTATAGTAAGGCTTCAAAAATATCGTATAGTAAGGCTTCAAAAATATCATAGTATAGTAAGGCTTCAAAAATGTCATAGTATAAGGCTTCAGCGTGTCAAAAATGTCATGAGTAGTAAAGGCTTCAAGCATTAATCAAAATATCATAGTATAGTAAGGTGTCAAAAACTCTCAAAAAATGTCATAGTATAATAGGGATTCAAAAATTGTCAGAAATATCATAGTATAGTAAGGTATCAAAAACTCTCAAAAAATGTCATAGTATAGTAAGGCTTCAAACGTGTCAAAAATATCATAGTATAGTAAGGCTTCAAAAGTGTCAAAAATGTCATAGTATAGTAAGGCTTCAAAATGTGTCAAAAATGTCATAGTATAGTAAGGCTTCAAAAATGTGTCAAAATTGTCATAGTATAGTAAGGCTTCAAACGTGTCAAAAATATCATAGTATAGTAAGGCTTCAAACGTGTCAAAAATGTCATAGTATAGTAAGGCTTCAAAAATGTCATAGTATAGTAAGGCTTCAAAAATGTGTCAAAATTGTCATAGTATAGTAAGGCTTCAAACGTGTCAAAATTGTCATAGTATAGTAAGGCTTCAAACGTGTCAAAATTGTCATAGTATAGTAAGGCTTCAAAAATGTCATAGTATAGTAGGCTTCAAAAATATCATAGTATAGTAAGGCTTCAAACATGTCAAAAATGTCATAGTATAGTAAGGCTTCAAAAATGTCATAGTATAGTAAGGTTTCAAAAATGTGTCAAAAATGTCATAGTATAGTAAGGCTTCAAACGATGTCAAAATGTCATAGTATAGTAAGGCTTCAAACATGTGTCAAAAATGTCATAGTATAGTAAGGCTTCAAAATGTGTCAAAATGTCATAGTATAGTAAGGCTTCAAAAATGTGTCAAAATTGTCATAGTATAGTAAGGCTTCAAACATGTGTCAAAAATGTCATAGTATAGTAGGGCTTCAAACATGTGTCAAAAATGTCATAGTATAGTAAGGCTTCAAAATGTGTCAAAATTATCGTAGTATAGTAAGGCTTCAAAAATGTCATAGTATAGTAAGGCTTCAAACGTGTCAAAATTGTGCATAGTATAATAAGGCTTCAAAAATGTGTCAGAAATATCATAGTATAGTAAGTTATCAAAAACTCTCAAAAAATGTCATAGTATAGGATCTAGCGTGTCAAAATATGTCATAGTATGTTAAGCTTCAAAAATGTGTCAGAAATATCATAGTATAGTAAGGTATCAAAAACTCTCCAAAAAATGTCATAGTATAGTAAGGTATCAAAAACTCTCAAAAATGTCATAGTATAGTAAGGCTTCAAAAATGTCATAGTATAGTAAGGTATCAAAAACTCTTCAAAAATGTCATAGTATAGTAAGGCTTCAAACGTGTCAAAAATATCATAGTATAGTAAGGCTTCAAAAATGTGTCAAAATTGTCATAGTATATAGTAAGGCTTCAAAAATGTCATAGTATAGTAAGGCTTCAAAAATATCATAGTATAGTAAGGCTCAAAAATGTGTCAAAATGTCATAGTATAGTAAGGCTTCAAAAATGTGTCAAAAATGTCATAGTATAGTAAGGCTTCAAAAATATCGTATAGTAAGGCTTCAAAAATATCATAGTATAGTAGGGCTTCAAAAATGTCATAGTATAGTGAAGGCTTCGAACATGTATCAAAATTGTCATAGTATAGTAGGGCTTCAAAAATGTCATAGTATAGTAAGGCTTCAAAAATGTGTCAAAAATGTCATAGTATAGTAGGGCTTCAAACGTGTCAAAATTGTCATAGTATAGTAAGGCTTCAAACGTGTCAAAAATGTCATAGTATAGTAAGGTATCAAAAACTCAAAAAATGTCAGTATAGTAAGGCTTCAGATGTAGTGTAAAAGTGTGTCAAAAACATTCATTTTCATACAACATGAACGAGACCACCAAAATTTACAGTGTTCAGAGATATTTATTTGAGCAAGATAATTCAGAAATTCAGTGTTCCAACAGCAACAATAGAAAACAGCATTAAACAGAAATCATACACAATATGAGTAAGGCTTCAAAAATGTGTCAAAAATGTCATAGTATAGTAAGGCTACAAAAATATCGTATAGTAAGGCTTCAAAAATATCATAGTATAGTAAGGCTTCAAAAATGTCATAGTATAGTAAGGCTTCAAACGTGTCAAAAATATCATAGTATAGTAAGGCTTCAAACGTGTCAAAAATATCATAGTATAGTAAGGCTTCAAAAATGTGTCAAAATTAATCTTAGTATATAGTAGGCTTCAAAATGTGTCAAAATTGTCATAGTAGTAGGAAGCCAAATGTCAAAAATGTCATAGTATAGTAAGGCTTCAAACGTGTCAAAAATATGCCATAGTATAGTAAGGCTTCAAAAATGTCATAGTATAGTAAGGCTTCAAACGTGTCAAAAATATCATAGTATAGTAAGGCTTCGAACGTGTCAAAAATATCATAGTATAGTAAGGCTTCAAAAATGTGTCAAAATTGTCATAGTATAGTAAGGCTTCAAAATGTCTAAAATTGTCATAGTATAGTGGGCTTCAAGCGTGTCAAAAGTAATATAGTATAGTAAGGCTTCAAGCGTGTCAAAAAATGTCATGAGTATAGTAGGGCTTCAAAAAATGTCATAGTATAGTAAGACTTCAAAAATGTCAAAAATGTCATAGTATAGTAAGGCTTCAAACGTGTCAAAATTGTCATAGTATAGTAAGGCTTCAAACATGTGTCAAAAATGTCATAGTATAGTAAGGTATCAAAAACTCAAAAAATGTCAGTATAGTAAGGCTTCAGATGTAGTGTAAAAGTGTGTCAAAAACGTTCGTTTTCATACAACATGAACGAGACCACCAAAATTTACAGTGTTCAGAGATATTTATTTGAGCAAGATAATTCAGAAATTCAGTGTTCCAACAGCAACAATAGAAAACAGCATTAAACAGAAATCATACACAATATGAGCAGTATAAACAGGATAATAGATTAGATTTGAGTACTGAGTGTGCACAGTTGAAATAACAAAATATCTAAATGAAAATCTAACCCAACCCTGAACACCTGTGTCTGTGGAAAACTGAAAATAAGATGGCGGATGTCATGTCGTGTTCTTGTCTCTGCAGGATGGCAAGATGGCAGCCGTTGAAGACCTGAAATGGATGAAAACAATACTATTACAAGGTGTTGATTACATAAAAGATCTCCCCACCAACTCCTGTAAACACCTTTTTGGGAACATTCAGCGGGCTACGATGAAGTAATTAATAGTATCACAAAAGATGCTTTGTAGACATGCTCATCTTTGGAAAATGTGCTCATAACTTCATTAACCTAATTCTAACCAAGCTCTAACAAGTGTCATTATCTTTGCAGTAATTTTTTAAGTGTTGTCTGGAATGAAGTCATGAAGTGTCTCTGTATTTTACCAGTGATATTATACAAATCAATTTAATGTATTTTTAAGGCTTCACTCATTGTTCAATTCCGTTTCATACTTAATTATATGTTTAAAGGCTTTACACTTCTTTTTAAACTTATTAAAGTTTGTACTTTTTATGGGTTAATATTTACTTTAGACGTTTCTTTTTAATTCTTGAACCTATTTTTAAGTCTGTGTAAAACGGTTTTGCTAATGCATTCTGAATTACTAACACAACATAAAATGTGCTATTAACCACCCACCTAACTTGAATGGTTAAGACCGTCAGCAAATGTGAAAAATAGAGCTCTCTCTGCTCTAAGGATGCTGGAGGTGCTGGTATGCCCTCAGTGCTACAGTGACAGCATCCTGTTAGCTCCCCAAGCATCCTATTCCGTATGTTTCCAGCCTGGAGCTTTTAATTTTTGTTAATCAAATGACTTGTCTCATCAATGACTCCAATAAGGTTGCTGTATTGTTTATATAGCCTAAATTATGGCGTTTTAAAAACAAAGTATAATTGATGTTACATTGATAATAAACTCACTTTGTAGGATGATTGTTAGTCTGTGACTCTCTACCTAACTGGTATATTCTAATATATATTTTATAGATAAACTCATGAAACTTTATCCTTGTTTTAAAACCCCATTCCTTTAGCGCTTAAACCAGATTTTTAAAATAATTTAAGTACTTTGTTATGTATGTTGTATGTTAAATATATTAAAAGTTTTTATAAATGTATATTCTATTTTAAAATAAAGGTTTTTATATTTTCTATGGTATATATATATCATTTCCATCATTCTTAACTTATTTTTTATAGCTTGGCATTGTTGAAAATACTTAACTAATACGCAAAAACAGATATATCACATCACCTTTAATTTATTAAGGCTTTCCATACAACCTTTTAAAAGTCAAATCCAGCTTTCGAGGTAATGATGAGCTTGGACTGAGCAAGAATGAACCCATACTGACCTTTTAGAGACGCATGTGTAATTCCGAAGTACAAAAG
>BRZM01003531.1:0-10292 GCA_033238685.1 Lates japonicus
CTGGTGTGATGGTGCGTTTGATGCTGACTCTGACTCCGGTGGTGTGTATGCTGTCAGCTGTGGCTTTCTCCAGTGTCTTTGAACACTACCTTGGTGACAATATGAAGAGGCAGAGCCCACCTGCAGAGGACAGCAGCGACGAGGACGACAGGAAGAACGCTAGCAACCTCTATGACAAGGTTAGGAGTGATCAACCATGTTGTGTAATGTATATACAATTTCCAAATTTGTTGCTGTGCGTAACTGTTGTCTGTGATTAATAGACAAGTTGTAGTGAAAGATGTAATGCCAAAAGGACAATGACCCACAGAGAATTATCATCCAGTAGTTCCCCTCAGCTCTATGGAGCATTTTAGCATTTGTCAGCTCATTGTTTTTGTTCTAGCAAATATACTTGTTCAGCTTCACTGCTCATTGTGATGGAAATCTTGTGAGCCAATAGATTGAGTTTGGGAGAAGAAATCTGAGTCTACATATAAGTTTGTAATGCTTTTCAACTTTGAGGGATTTCTTCCAAGTGGCCACATTTAACCCCCTAACTACAGCATACTTAATACATGTCCAAATAAGGTTATTCTTCATGGAACAACATCACATCAGTTCATGCGTGAAGATTCTATTGGGTATGTAATTATTAACATTAGATCACATTATAACTAAATTGTGTTGTATATCCCCAATACCTCTGTCCTACTCCCAAAGATGGCTGTGTGTGTGACCCTTAAGAAAACCAGTATTATGACTGTTTACTCCCTCAACTGTGGAATTGATACCATATCTTATGCTGTTTGCGCAGGGTCTGGGCTACAACCTTGGTTGCTATTGTAACTGCCGATGTCGTATGGCTAGCTACAACCTCCTGGCTATGCTCAAGATGAACAATGCACTATTACCTTGTGGGCCTACCTCTAAGTGACCTGTAACCTTTAATGCCTAATACTACTCAAAGACCTAATAAATACACCATAATAAAGACTACCTAGTATCTAAAGAAGGATAAAATCCTTCACACTCTTGTCAACCTTGCCCATTGATTTCAGTATAAAAGTTCTGAGAAACTCATTGTAGGCTAATTTAGCAGCTTTAACATGATTAAATATTGAGGCCTGGCTTCACTAGTCTATTTGCATTATGTCTTTGATGATGAGATAGTTCCTGTCATATAAATAAAAAGCTACAAGTGTCAGACCATCTTTCCTCTTCACAGCAAGAGGGCAGTCACCATGCAAAATTAAAGTCTAAAAAACTAAACAAACTTTTATGTAAAAGAAATTTATTTTCTTTTGTTTTCTATCTTTCTTTAAAGAAAATTGTGGTGTCCCATTGTGTAAATAAGTGGTTAGCAACCACCATTGCTCAGTGCAAAAGATTGCACAGCTAACCATATTATATTAACTCATCCTTTCGTCCTTCTGCTGCTTTTCTTTCAAATCAATGCAATGAATTACAGAAATTATGCATTACTTAACCTATCGCAGGTCATCTGAAAGGTGGTATTAAGCACCTCCAACATTAATAGTTCATTTTAATAGTGCGTCAGTCTTCTTAGGGTTTCTGTAACTGTTACAAATCATTAACTCTGTGTGTGCTGTCCCCTGCAGGCTGGTAAGGTGCGTAAACATGTATCAGAGCAGGAGAAGGCCGAGGAGGGCCTGGGCCCCAACATCAAGTCCATAGTCACCATGCTGATGTTAATGCTGCTCATGATGTTTGCTGTCCACTGCACCTGGGTCACTAGCAATGCCTACTCCAGCCCCAGTGTAGTACTGGCATCTTACAACCATGATGGGTGAGAATAATACACAATTTCCCACGTCATAAACTCTGTTACCAATAGAGGTATAACGATACATTGATCTACATCGATACATCGATTCAATGATCAACGATCCAATAGTATCGATCCATAATGAAAACATAACAAAACAGACGTCAGATGGTTTTGTCACTTTTGTCGTATCTACTTACAGGCTGCTGTATGGGCTCCTGTGTAATGCTTGTGACAAAAATAACAAAAAACGAACTACCTACATGGGCTCTTTTCAGCCCTTTTCTGTGGAAAAGACCCAAAAGCCGCCTCCATGCCGCCTCCATACCCGGCTCCCAGCCTGATCACAGGCAACTGATGACATGACAGACAGAGCTTCACGGCGTCTAAGCTGGAGACATGTTAATTAACCCTGGAATAACGGACTTCAATTTAACAGTCTGAACAGCGTTTCTTCACCTAACCTAGCACGTATGTTATCACAGTCTGTCACAATATAATCATTAAGTAGACAGCTCTTATTTTAATTCCTCGACACGTCTTTCTCCACCTGAGCGGCACACCTCAAACAAAGCGAGTGGCACCATGGCAAACAGCTACACAAAAGTCAGAGAAGAATAATTTATTTCCTCTCTGGAGAATAAGTCAGCGGTCTGGTAACATTTGGATTTGGAAAGGAGGGTCACATGCATGTTTAAGCCATGACACTTCCAGATAAAATACTCAGGTTTACAATATCCTCTGCTTTAATGTATGCAAATAGGAATTTAATGTTCTTTCAGTTTCTGTCATAGGTGTGAAAATTTTAAACCTCCACCATATATTCAATGTGGCTCTTTATAGTGAACCAGGATTTATCTGTTTTATTAAAAATTTTCATTTAAATGTCTGGTTGAAGCTCGGAATAAAAATATCAAAATGATATTTTTAGTTGCTGTTTGTGATGCCTATAGTCTCATATCGATCGCTGGCTCCTGAATCAAATCAAATCAAAATCGTATCGTAGCAGAATTTTGTGAAATCGGCAAACATCGAATTGTGGTCCATCGAATCGATATAATATCGTATCATGATAAAACTTGTGATTTACACCCCCATTTATCAGTATGATGAAAAAATGAAAGATGAAAACTGATAATAGAAGATTTATAATTTTCACATTAGATTTTAACATAGGCTTATTTCATATGTATGTTTTGTACTCTACAGGTACAAATGAAACAAAATAACCACCCAAAAAATATCTATTCAGACTTGGTATATGTGAAATATTTGATATAAGAAGATCAGGATAAAAAACATTATCACAGATTCATACTTTTGACTGAGACTGAGACTTTCTAACAAGAATTATTATTGATTAAATTATTTTGATAAGAGGCTCTTTCTCAGCAGCCCCCATGATCACTCATCAGAATTGTACTGGGGCAGAGGCAATACTGATGTGATGTTCTCGCTCTTCTGGCTGTTTCCAATGGCTCTTTGGCAACAAATAAAAGAGAACTAAGTTATTATCTGAGCCACTATTTTGTGGTGTGCCCAAATTTCTACTTCCTGCACTAGTTGCTTGGTTCTTGATGCCAGGATTGTGACTATGGTGCCTTACCGCTAGATACCACTAGATGGTTTTTTTTGTAATTTGGGCAAATAAGAACATATCGACAGTATCAGCTACTGCTTACTGTTTAATGCCCAAGTCTTGGTGTAATAATACTCTCTATGTATAAGACTGTACCTATTTCTACCAATGTGTCATTACCCCACTATCTATAACTTTTTCTACCAGCTCCCGTAATATCCTGGATGACTTCAGGGAGGCCTACTATTGGCTGAGGCAGAACACAGATGAGCATGCCAAGGTGATGTCCTGGTGGGACTACGGCTACCAGATAGCAGGCATGGCAAACAGAACCACGCTGGTTGACAACAACACATGGAACAACAGTCATATAGCGCTGGTGAGTGCTGCTGTATCTTGATGACATCTGACCTTCCATGCCTGTTCCATGTAAACAAATTCTCTCAATGCAATCTATGATTCAAGGGTCACTACACCAATTTTACATCACTCAGCCTCAGAAAACAGTTGTATAATGTTTTTTGTGATCCTCTAGGACCTTAATAATTTTTTTAAACTAAGCCAATATTAACATATAATTCTAGCACTACCTACTGGCAATAGGAAATTACATTTTATACTTTGACATACTGTTGCTAGCAGGTTGACCTGATCCTCATCAAATTTGGTCAGAAAAGCCTTAATACCTTGATGATGCTTCATTGTGAAAATGGTGAGTTTTCATCAAAGGGTGTTGGTCTGGTGCCATGTGAATTTTGATGTTTTGCCTTAAACCAGGAAGTTGATGTAACTCATGCTCATGCATTGTCAGATCTGCGCCAAACTTCGCATGTTTGACAAGTGCTCTGGCCTGAGGACATCCATATGCCAATATTTAGTTATACACATAGTGACCCCTACTAGCAACAAGAAATGACAAATTTTTATTTGTGTTGGTGTTTTTATTTGTGTTGGTGTTGGTCTGGTGCCATGGGTAAAAACTGTGAGGTGTTGTTGAAGGGCATGTCTTTGGTGGCATGACAAATTCATTCTCATCATTCATTCATTCAGACGCTTCTCCATGGAGTGGTAACCCAAATATGCTATGTCCAATCTGGCCCAAATTTGACAGGTTTGAAAATAGTCGCCCGCTGAAGACATATATATATATGTGTTTTGCTCATGGAAGTGGCAAATTGACTCAATAGCACCCCGCAGAAATTGAATCAATTTCAATGTCTCACTACAAACCAGGAAGTTGCTGTAACTCAAACATACCTGAATATTGGCATGGAGATGTGTTCAGGCCAAGACAGTTGGCAAACATGTCAAGTTTGGGGCAGATTGAACAGTGTATTTGGAAGTTACAACAACTTCCTGTTTAATGTTTGTTTTCTTGAAAGTGTGTGGGGGCACCTCAAATTTCAATGTCTCACCACAAACCAGGAAGTTGCTGTAACTCAAAACATACTTTGTCCAATCTGCCCCAAATTTCACAGGTTTGACAAGAGGCGTGTCCTGAATAAATCTGCATGCCAGTATTCAGGTACAGACATAACAGCTTGCCAGCAGCTTGACACAGATTCATTTCACATTTTGTCAGAGGGTAAACAGGGTACTGGTCAAGTCTTAGGGTCTATCTGTTCAGGTGGCTACCTTCGTCCATGATGGAAATATGCAACTGATGGGCGCAGTAAGTGACTTCTGATTCTTTATTTCTGCATTCTGGGGTGTAGAAAATAGCGACAGGAGAACATAGCATAATGCAGATTACATGTAAAAATGTAAATGTAAAAAAGTGGTATCAATAATACAAAAGAGGTAATAATAGTAATGAGGCTTGTCATCACAGATCAGACTACAGGTCTGGAGGCAGAAGTACCTGCAGGAAGTGACAGAAGAGGAGAGAGACAAAAGAACACAAAACTACAGGAAAGGGAAGATATTGAGTTAGTAACATGTATTTATAGGATAAGAACCCATACTGAGAGAGACAGAGAGAGAGAGAGAGAAGCTCAGTGCATCATGGAAAATCCCCCAGCAGTCCAGGCCTATAGCAGCATAACTAAGGGATGGGTCAAGCAAGCCTGAGCCAACCCTAACTATAAGCTTTTTTTAAAAAAAAGGAAAGTTTTAAGCCTACTCTTAAAAGTGCAGAGGGTGTCTGCCTCCTGGACTGAAACTGGGAGAAGGTTCCACAGTAGAGGAGCCTGATAACTGAAGGCTCTGCCTCCCATTATCATTGCTCCTGGAAACTCTAGGAACCACCAGCAAACCAGCATTCTGGGAGCACAAGGTTCTAGTGGGATTGTAGGAAATCATAAGCTCTTTAAGATTGGGTGTTGCCTGACCATTAACGGCTTTGTAGGTGAAGAGGGGGATTTTAAATATTCTGGATTTGACTGGCAGCCAATGTAGAGAGGCTAACACAGGAGAAATATGGTCTCTTTTTCTAGTTCCTGTCAGTAATCATATTGCAGCATTTTGGATCAACTGCAGAGTCTTTAGAGACTTGTTGGGGCAGCCTGATAATAATGAGTTACAATAGTCCAGCCTGGAAGTAACAAATGCATGGACTAGTTTTCCAGTATCCTGAAAGTGTCTGATTTTGGCAATATTATGCAGGTGAAAGAAGGCAGTCCTAGAAGTTTGTTTTATGTGGGAGCTAAAGGACATATCCTGATCAATGATAACATAAGATTTACAATGGAGCTGGAGGCTAGGGCAATGCCATCTAGCATAACTACGTCATTAGAAAATGTATTTCTGAGGCGTTTGGGGCCCAGTACAATAACTTCAGCTTTGTCTGAGTTCGACGGTAGAAAATTGCTGGTCATCCAAGTCTTAATGTCCCTAAGACATACCTGAAGTTTGGCTAACTGATTGGTTTCATTAGGCTTCATTGACAAATATAGTTGTGTATCATCTGCATGACAATGCAAGTTTATGGAGTGATTCCTGATAATGTTGCCCAAGGGAAGCATATACAAGGTCAATATAATTGGTCCAAGCACTGACCCTTGTGGAACTCCATGTCTGACTTTTGTGTACATGGAAGAATTGTTGTGAACATGTACAAACTGAAGCCTATCAGATAGACAGGGCTCAAACCAGTTTAGTGTGGTTCCTTTAATCCCAATAAAATGCTCCAGTCTCTGTAAAAGGATGTCATATCAAAGGCAGCACTAAGATCTAACAAGACAACTACAGAGATAAGCCCGTTATCTGATCCGATTAGGAGGTCATTAGTAACTTTCACAAGTGCCATCTCAGTGCTATGATGCAATCTAAATCCTCACTGAAAATTCTCAAAGAAACTATTGTCCTGTAGAAAGTCACATAAGTAGGTCTGTAGTTAGCTAATATATCTGGACCGAGAGTAGGCTTTTTCAAAAGAGGTTTGATTACAGCTAAGATTGTGGCACATAGCCTGTTAGTAAGCATAGATTTATCATATCCAGCACAGAGTTGCTAATTAGTGCTAAATCTTCCTTAAGCAGCCTAGAGCTGTGACTCTCTGTCAGCCTGGCTACTGTGCTGAAAAGAAACCTGGGGTTGTTTTTATTTTCCTCTATTAATGATGAGTAATAGGCAGCTCTGACATTACAGAGGGCCTTCTTATACATTTTAAGACTGTCTTGCCAGGCTAAGTGGGATTCCTCCAGTTTGGTGGTACACCATATTTTTTCAAGTTTCCATGCTGTTCATTTTAGAACATGGGTCCGAGAGTTAAACCATGGAGCTAGCCTCTTTTGCTTTATTGCTTTCTTTTTTAGGGGGGCAATATAGTCTAAAGTTATACGCAGTGAGTCTGCAAGGCTGTCTACAAGAAGATCAAGTTGAGAGGGAATGAAGCTAGTATAGCAGTCTTCTGTTAAATTGTGATATAGCAATGAAATTAGGACAGAAGGAATCACTTCCTTACATTTAGCTACTGCACTATCAGAAAGATTTCTAGTAAGGGTATTTTTGCCTGTTGAAACGTATTCCAGCAATAGGAATTCAAAAGTAACTAGAAAATGCATTTCCTGTGGAAAATGCGTGTGAATGCTGAGAGCTGAATGGATCGCTGAAGCAATGCTTAAAATGGCTGAACATATGGTTGAAATTCAAAAGAAAAAGTTAAAAGGCTGAAATTGTTGGACAACAGAAGAAAAAGTTGAAAGGCTGAAGCAATGCTTAAAATGGCTGAAATTATTGTTGAAATGCAAAAGAAAAAGTTCAAAGGCTGAAATTGTTGAAATACAGAAGAAAAATTTAAAATTTTAAAGGCAAAAATAATTGTTGAAGTTTAAAATGGCTGAAATTAGCAGAAAGGGTAGATGCAGAAGCTGAAAGTTTAAACCAATAGCTGAAGCATTCATTTGAATAGCAAGGTTGCCGACAAAGTTGAACATTTTAAAAAGCATAAACAGTTGAAGAAAGTTGAATAAGCATAAATGTAAAAAGGTTTAAACCTTTTGATAGTTGAATGGTTTCTGTAGCAGAAAGTATGCAGGAGTAGTTACAACCCAAACAGGGGTGGAAGCAGAAAGGAAAAACAGCTAAATGCAGAATCAAAAGTTGGAATTTAAATTGTAAAAGAGGTACAAACAGTTGAAAGGTAAAATCAGCTGCTGAGGGTTTGACTCAGTTAAAATGGACAGAAAGAGGTATGAAGTCTTAAACACTGCTTAAAGATAATTCACCCATCAGTGATCTCGGTGTAAGAGGAATCGAGCAGAATGGCCCATGTGTTAATATACAGATGATAGTTGTGTGTGTGTGTCTGTCTGTGTGTTTAAACAGTACATGTTGTGTTCAAGTGTCCTCCTCTTTCTCTGTGTATTCCAGTATCTGGCCTGATGTTTTACTTTGAAAATCTCTCTGTGTGTGTGTTTTCTATCACCAACTGAAATTAACTGCCAAGTTACTCCTGACTGAAACTGCTCTAAAACCTGTTTGAAGTGAAAACTGCTGAACTGTGTGTGAATCCACGTCTTCTATGTGCTGTGGAGACAGTTTGTAGCAGGATTTTGACAGAAAAGTAAGTCAAGAGTTTGATAAACAGCACAGACATCAGAGATCAGCTGATCACAGTCACCTGTTTGTGTCCAACTGCACTCACAGGTTGCCATAGCAATATCAAGGTCTCAGCCTCTACAGAGTCAGATTTTGCTCTGCGCACCTCTTGAACTCCTCCTAATAATTCAAAAACCAAAACTCCTATCGATAAAATCAGATGACTGCCAGCGCCGGGAGACTTTACTGAACACCGACATGTGTTATTTGTGTAGATAAAGTGAAAAATGACCACAGTATGGCAGTTTAAAAACTGGCCTGGTTTGGATTTTGTCTGAGGAGAGCTAAAATGGAGATGAATGGGGCAGCTGAAGGCTTCTCTTGGTGATCAGAGGAGCTACCTCAAAAACCGTAAATCCTATGGCTTAGGGAGTCACACTGTGTGAAAGAGCACAAAATTATCTACAACTTGAGGTAAATTGTGTGTGAGAAGTGAAAGGTGTGGGCAGGAGAAGAGTTGAAGCACAAAAATTTGAGAAAAAGTTGAAGGGCTGAAAGCCAGAGTGGATGATGTCGTTAGATGCCGAAAAAGGGGCGGAAGAAGAACCAGAATAATAATAATAACTAGAAAATGCATTTCCTGTGGAAAATGCGTGTGAATGCTGAGAGCTGAATGAATTGCTGAAGCAATGCTTGGACAACAGAAGAAAAAGTTGAAAGGCTGAAATTATTGTTGAAATGCAGAAGAAAAAGTTAAAATTTTAAAGGCAAAAATAATTGTTGAAGTTTAAAATGCCTGAAATTAGTAGAGAGAAAGGTCAGATGCAGAAGGTGAAAGTTAAAACCAATAGCTTAATCATTCGTTTAAATAGCAAAATTGCAGACAAAGTTGAACACTTTAAAAAGTATAAAGAGTTGAAGAAAGTTGAATAAGCACAAATGTAAAAAGGTTAATAGTTTAAACCTTTTGATAGTTGAATGGTTTCTGTAGCAGAAAGTATGCAGGAGTAGTTCATGACATCACCCACTCTAGCCAGCGCAATACACACCCATTATAAACTCAGAAATTGCCAAAAATTAGTATGAAATATAAACTGCTGTAATTCAAAAACGGTACAAGATATCAAAAAGTTGAATACAAGTTCAATAGCTGAACTTGTTGGGACTTGTTTAAAGTTTAAATGAAGTTTCTAGCACAAAGTATGCTGAAGTAGTTAAAGTTCAAAGAGGCTGAAGTTTTGAAGGAGCTGAACATTCCGTCCATTCATTTGAATGGGAGAAAATTTGCAGAAAAAGTTGAATATTTTAAAAAGTATAAATAGTATAAAAAAGTTGAATACAAGCAGGAATGTCCTAAATGAGCTGAACATTTTGGTGGTTGAATGGTTTTTCTAGCACAAAGTATGTGGGAGTAGTTAGATGCCGAAAAAGGGGCGGAAGAATAAAGATTAGAAGAACAATAGTGTGAATGCTCAGCGAATGCTCAGCATTCACACTAATTAAAGCTGCAAGCAGCGTTGAACGGGCCCTCGCAGGTCGTACAACACAGTTCTGCAACTGCGTGACCACCAGACACAGAATGTATGAGTCAGAAGTCCCTTACTGCCCCCATCAGGTGGTGCTACGACTATTCCTGAATATTGGCATGTAGATGTGTTCAGGCCATGACAAACACATCAAGTTTGGGGCAGATTGGACAGTGCATTTGGGAGTTACAACAACGTCCTGTTTAATGGCGAAGCATAGAAATTCTCCATAGAAACAGCAAGGGCGTCCCATGAAGACTCACAGTCACCATTATGATCTCAAAGCTTGTCTGACCACATTTGAGGTGAATCAGATCAACCCACTTGGATGAAACAAATCATTTCCTGTTGCCAATAGGTGGCGCTATGATTATACCTGAATATTGGCATGTAGATGTGTTCAGGCCAAGACAGTTGGCAAACATGTCAAGTTTGGGGC